>JAUYWI010078664.1:0-13433 GCA_034780595.1 Parotoplana pacifica
ACCTATGACTGATGAGACCCAAAAAGGTCGAAACCGGTCTCGTAGTGGCTTTGCTGGTGAATAAAAATTAATTTATCTATAGTAATTATTTTTCTTAAATTATTAGCCATTTGTTTCATTTAGCTTGATCTCAGAAGAAGCTTCAATTTTCCTATTCACTGTACTAAATACTGTACATATTAAATTATTTTTGTATAAATTGTATGTATTGAAATTATACTACAATTAAATAAACTATTATTATTATAAAACTGATTGATATTACATAATCAGAGTATAGTGCCCAAGTATGCATAGCATATAACAGAACAATTTTATACCATCAGCTAATAAGTATAAAATTTAAAACCAATCCATAGTAATGAAGTGTAGCATCTAAATTTAAAAGAATTCCATTATAGTAACAGCCAACAAAGACAATAAAATTGAAAGTCAATCCATATCCAAGTAGTGTCCAATTAGTAAGAATCTCATAAACAGTTGTCCAATCAGATAGCTCTTGTAGACTAACTCATGCATCTTCTAAAATCAAATCCAATAAATATGAATTTCTTGACATATTCTGGGAATTTGAGATCAACCAACACTACATGGAAGAGCAGCAGCAGTGAGGCCAGGTGCTGGGTTAGGGTCAGAGCATTTGAAGTCTGTACCACCAAAATATTATAGATCCTGCAGGTGCATCTTCTCCACAAGCACAGGATAACTCCAAACAGTATTAGCAGTTACATTCAGTATCTAGTGCATTAATGCATAAAACTTGAACTGGTCATTTATGTAGTACATTTTAATGAAATATTGATAAAATCATACATTGCACAGCTAAATAGTGAAGTTATTAATATAACCATATATTTTTAAAAATGTGAATATTTGAATTCAAATTTTGGCCATAGATAGCTAACATAATTAAATTTTACATATAATAATATGAAGACAGTGTGTTGGTTAATTGCTATGCTATTGAACTAGTCTCATTAATTTATTAACACCCAAAGTAATTGAATCAATAATTGGGAGCATGTTTATCAGCAATGTGTTAGCTATAAAATGTTTTAAAAAATACTTTAATTCATGTTCTGAAGTACTTAGTTACATATTAATATCTATTTAGAGCCATACCAATTTAAATACCATATTTAATTTCATTTATTTTATGTTTTTGAAATATGTTTTGGTTGAGCTAACCATTTTTAGGCCAATCTTTTATGCATATTTTACATATCATTGTATAACTATAGTTTTTTTCAATAAATGTGAAAATTTTATATTTCTAGGTTTCAAATAAAGTTGTTATTGGCATATTGTGACCCACTTTTCTAAACCATAATATTACATTATGGTACAAAGTAGTTTGTTCATAAATGTTAGTAAAATATTAACTTATTTATATTTTACTAAAAACTTGAATTAAAAACAATATACTTACTCTGTACTCAAGTGTGGTTTGTGCAATAGTTGTTACAAAAATAAATTATTAGTGGTATAAAAATTGATTGTTCATAATATATGTTAAAAACTATAAACATGTTTTAATAAACTAATAACAATTTTACACAAAAACTTAATATACACCCCTGGTCAAAAGTAACTACACACCCTAAATTTTTTCATTACATCATTTTTCGAAATTAATATAAGAATTTTTTAAATAGAAATTAAGTATAAACATTTAATTTGTAGACTAAAAAATATAATAAACTATTTTTACTATATTTACAGAAACTAAATGGGTAAATAGCATACTTAATATTGTGTATGACCACCATGATTTTGAATGACTTCTTTGGCTCTGTTTGGCATGGATTCAAGTAGTCTATCAACAATCTCTTGATCCAGAGCAGTCCACAGATGACTTGCTTCATTGTAGAGCTGTTGCACATTGCCCACCATTACATCTTACAGCTTCTGCTTCAAGATTGACCACAGGTTTTCAATGGGATTGAGGTCTGGTGATTGGGGAGGCCATCTCATTTCATTGATGTTGTTTTCATGGAACCATTGGGTAGTTTCACCTGGCACATTACATCTAGATTGTCCTGTTGAAATGTTAGATTCTGGAGTTAGTGAAAGAGTGGCTGTATTCCATGCTGAAGGTGTTGTAAGTTTGCTTCTGAGTTCAATTAACCTTAAACTCACTGTACTGGAAGAGTCCCTTGGTGCCAGAACACACCCCAAACCATTACTTGACTGCCACTGGCTTGAATTGTTGGTCTGTAATGATGAATGGCACCACCTCTTGTCCTCACATAATATCTGGAGCATGACTGCATAACTTCCAGTGGAACTTAATCACTGAATACCACCTGACACCATTGTTGAATTGTCCAATGCCAATGTTTATTAGCCCATTGGAGACACATTTGACTATGTCAAGCATAAAGTTTTTTTCTTTGCTATGAGACATTTAAGTCCATAGGAATGTAATCTATGTCAAACTGTAGAAGAATGATTGTCCAAGTGTGGAAGCCATTGTTGCCTTAGGGACCTGCTAACAGCATGAGGATTTTCCATTGACATTCGTCCCAGGACACGATCTTCACAAGCATTTGTTTTCTTTGGCCTTCCTCATCAATGTCAGTCTTCAATAGGCTCACCAATTTCTTGTTTGGAAATTAAAGCAATTATTGTTTTCATTTGGACATGAAAACATCTCACTAACTCCAAATTTGAGATGCCTTCATCATGTAATGTTAGTATTGTACTGAAGTGATGGCCAGAAGCTTAATTTGAGCATTTTATTGACTTGGGTGTGAACTTGTCTAGGGATATGTTTAGTAGTGTTTTTAACATTTATAAACAGCAAAATAAGTAACTGCCTAAAATCATTCAATGATAAGATGAAATAATCACAAATTTAATAGTAAAATATATAGGTGTGTAGTTACTTTTGACCAGGGGTGTATAATAGAAAACATAGGGGGATGAACCAAGCTCATAAATTGTAATATGCCTAAAATTATGTAGATATATGCTTATCTACAAATTTTCCCAGAATGGTGCACATTTTGAACATAAGCAAGCACATAGTATTGGCCAATGATTTCTGACCACCTCTATTTTTTTAATAAAATGGTTATAATAATAATATTTTATGTTATAACAAATGTTAAACAGCACAGCATATATGTATACAGTCTTTACATAACAATTAAGCATAACAATATTTTTCCATGTTAACAGTAATTATTTGAAAAAAAAATATTTTGTGGAATCACCATGGACTGCAGGATCTGAATTGTTTTGATCTGGCATTGAATTAATCTGTCTTTGACTGAAATCAGCAGAACTCTTGATTCAAGCATTTACAATAGTATGTTTTACAAGGTTCAGTGATGTTGGATTTTTTGCAACAGCTGATTTCAGTTGGGTTCAAGGACCAAGTAAATGAATGTTGTTCTGTTACAACCAACTTTTTGGTGGTGTGGGATTGATGGCCAAGTGTTAGAATATGTTGCACCCACAAATTTCCATCCATTGGGACACTTTCTGTTTGATTATTTTTAAATATTCAGTAGAGTTGACAATTGTCCCTTGCTGGACCAAATAAATACCACATTGCCCAGTCACAGATATTGAAGCCCAAATCCTGAAAGAAGGACAATTCTTTACCAATGGAATGATATATCATGAGTTGTTGCACTGATTTGGAGGCCATTGAACCATGGACTTGTGTAGATTAAATTATTTTATAAAAGTTTCATTACTAAATAATTGTCCAGTTCTTGTGAGACCTGCAAAAGTCCAGCTTGTTGTTGTGGTTTCTTTACTTGATGGTATGTTTGGAGCTTTTAATCAACAAGCATGCATCTTCTAATGGTCTGAGTACTAACTATTACATTGTTGAGTAATTCTCTCCTAATTTGAAGAGCTAGAAGCAAACAGATCATTTTCAGCTGCATGGCATATCATATTATAAGTTTGTTGTTATAAGTTGTGTTGTTATTCTTCCTTAAAAAATGTTGAAGAACTGATAACTATGAAATAGTGTGTGAAGTTAGATCTTGTATAGCTAATTGATTATGTAATATGAATAGTTTTAGTTGAAAGATTTTGATTAAAGCTCACCTTGTTGCAGAATTTATTGATATATGATACACAACATGATAATAAAATAAGACACACTGTACTACATTGGGAATTTGTCTATTAACATTTCATTAACAAGTATGATAGATTACCAAAAATCAGTTGTTGATCTTGGGTCAAATGTCTGTGTGAGATTAGCAACTATTGAGGTAGTATAAAGATTTTATTGTGGCCCACCTTAGCCTATATTTGAAGTACTCCAGATTTACTTTTCTGTCATGGAATCTGACTGTATCAGTTTGACCTTGATGCAACCTGGTATTGTTGGTGCTGAATGAGTCTGATCTACCAATACCTCCATTTGCTCACTGCTAAGTGAAAGCTTGCTGGTTCATATCAATGCATTTGTTAAATATAATTTGTGGTCAATGCTCACTGGGTATGGCAGTGTTTTTGGTCAGACCTCTCTAAGGTCTGCTGACAGCCCCCAGTTATAGCATACTATTGTGATAATATATTCTATTCTGTATTCTCTTTCAGTCTGAATCATGAGTTACAATAAACCATCACGTGATTTTCAGAATAGAGATCTGTAAGTGTTTGCAATTTTTAAAATAATCAACAAATTTTGATTATTGGTTTAACATTGGCTACTTGATGTGTTGTTGTTTTGTAGTCGCTATAGCAACAATAACAAACGTTCATATCCACGTTACCAACAGCAACAGTCAGGAGACAATTTCCGTGGATCAGATTACAGAATGACAATTCCATCTTCGTCTGATTATAGGTGAGCATTTGAATTGTAGAATATACTGAGTACTATTATGTTCATTTTTAAAATTAGAGAATTGAGAAAATTAAAATGCAATTTTTGAGTTGTTTTCAGAATCTAATTTTCTGTGAAGCAGACTGTTTTCCATAAATTTTGTGACAGTATTAAAGTCAATCTGACAGATTATCATTATACATTCAAAGTTTAAAATGAATTATCAAATTTCGGAAAAGAAATGATCCTATAGTTGTGTTAATCATAGGCCATAGACATTGAACTGCTGGCTGGGTGCTTAAATCCTTATTGCATGTTAATAGAAATTTCATTTTCCGAAATTTATAATTGTAGTCAATAAGTTTTGTTACAAAATTTATGGAGAGCAGGTGGACTATAATAGACAAAAGTAGTAGACATAGACTACTTTTGTCTATAGTTCATGGAAAGCATAATGCTTTCTCAATATGTTTGCTTCATAAATCTTCTGGAAAGTTTTGTATAAAATTTATTGAATGTTTTTTAAGTTTTAAAACTGCGAGTTATACTCTGCCACCCAATGGATAACCTAGGACACTGCATTTATAGAATTTTTATCTACCGGATGGGCCATAATTCCCCGTCAGTTTTCAAAAATAAATATCAATTTCAATATTCTTGGAATTTCCAATACTGCCTACATATTGAGTTACAATTTTTGGTATCTCTAGTTTGTTATAATAAGTAAAGGAAATAGAATTTACAATAACAGAAAAAGTTGTTATAACTTCGTTGATTATCACAAATCGAGATCATAGTATAGCGGCAAGTAGACTCTAATGCACTAAACAATATAACAAAGCTGCTCCTGCAAGAACCACACTGATTGATTAGAGAGACAAGTTGTTAGAGACAGGTAATCTTGTGAAGCATCGACCACACACAAGCAGACCCATTACAGCATCAGCGGATGACAATACAGTGGCTGTCCTTCATGAAGTACGTAATGATCCCAATATTTCTGCATGACGTCTATCAGACGAATTGGACATTAGTCGAACTTCAGTACGCCGTACTTTGAAAAAGAGTGGAATGCATCCTTACAAACCTCTTTACTCCCAATTCTTGACAGATGGTGGTGATGACAGGCGTTTACAGTTTTGTGAAACAATAACTACCAAGTTCAGAAATGATCCAGCCTCCTGTGCAAACTAACATTTTCAGATGAGTGTGTTTTTCGTTTAAATGGCACAGTAAATATGCACAATGTCCAGTACTGTGCAATCCTGGAAAGACATCTTCCTTGACCGTTTTTCTGGAATAGTGGCTTTCAATTTCAGAGGATAAACGACGAATCGGGACAGATATTGTAATATTTTACAGGATAAGGTTGTTCCTTATTTCCGTAGAAGGAAATGGTTGTTATACCAACAAGATGGTGCCTCACACTATTATTCTGAATGCTCGACAAATTCTCAATGATCAAATACCAGACCAGTGTAGTGGGCGAAAGGGACCCATTGAATGGCCCGCCAGGTCCTCTGACTTGGAGACTTCTGAAATCTCTCGATTTGAACAACGCTGGTAATGATTCAGTGAAAGCAATGACCAGACATGCCATCTCCCAGCTCTAGGATGGAATTCTCACAATATGAAGTCCTTATCCCCCTGAGAGTCATGAAATCTAGACCATGGCACACCTCCAGAAAGCAGTGAGTCTTGTGAAATTGAGGTTATTCTCCACCAATCTGGACCAATCACTGCCCCATTCTCGGTAAATTCCTTCATCATATCAAAGTGTCTTTCGTGTCAAAAAAAAACAATCTCCACCTTCTCCAACTGTAACCCAGTCCGTATGAAGTATTTTGGCTGCCACACCACAGAAAATATTGACTTTATCCTTGGTAGCCAATTCTTTAAAAGTTCCTTCGCAAGACCAAATTGGGCAATGGGTTTGTGTGATAACTAGATAATGTTTGAGAAACGTTGTATATAAGCATCAGCGCTTTCTACATCTGTACCATAATAGATATGATCGTCGATGTTGTTTTCTTTTATAATGATTTTTTTGGTAGGAGGCATCTGTTTTATTTTCTGTAAAATGTACTGGATGAATTTTTACTAACGATTTGTAGACCTGATTTCCGCAACAGTAGCAGTCATCCCTCCTCAGGAAACAACTCACCAAGCAGCCCGGCTATACGATCGCCAAGTAGCCCTGCCATCAGTGACAAGACAAAGCAGAACTCTTCAGCATCGCACATAGCCACCATTGATGAGATTCGACAGTTTCTGATGAAAAGTAGGGTACACTTATGAGATTCGTTATGTCTCTATGACTATAACTGACAGTGGGAAGTTGTTACTTTTCAAAATATGTTAATTAATCCTTTTGTAAAATCATAGTGCCAGCGGTCAGGGAAAATATTTGTGTCAGGAAAGTACTTAGCTAATTAAAAATTATACGAGTAAGATCATATTTCTCTGTTATTTCAGAATTTTTTTTTTCACTAACTACCGAAGTGAAACTTTACAGTTAGCAAAAATTCCAACTTTTTCTATATCTGAGAAGATGGATATTGGACCAGCAACAAGTCTTTATTAAATGTTAAATCAAAGATTAATTGACTGAATGCTGCACTGTTCAATTTTTATAAAAAAGACATTTCAGAACATAGTGGTTAGTTTTAATATGGACAATTAAAAAAATCGTGTCTAACAATTTATTTAAAGCAAATTATCTAAATGTAAGAATTTTATAATTGCTCTTACCAAAATTGTCCTGACTGCTTGTGGTTTGAAGGCTCTTCAAAAGAAGAAAATATTCTAGTTAAAATAAATTTTTCTGGAAATTTTGATTTATTGTCCGGACCTGAACCGCGGGTCTTGAAAGTCCGTTTTCCTACTAAATAATGGATTGGCTTTTGTTTTGTAGAATGGATTGAATTCGACAATGAGTATCGCATGCAGCTGCACCTTCAGCGGTCTCCCTCTGTCACCTCCAACTCGTCATCTCAAGCCCGGTCCAGTCCTCTGAGTTTGCCGCAACAGATGGCAGCGCTGTCCACCACCGAGCCACCCACAAGTAAGGTCGCGTTTCCATCTATCTCTCAGTGGCCAAGCAAGGAAAGATTCAAGGGTCCTTAATTAATCAATATGTGAAACAGATTTTAACAATCAAACACTTTGATTTGCAAATTTGCTAAATCACAGAAATCATGCACAATGTGCTTGTCAAAGGTTTTTTTAACTATTATCTGGTTGTACCAAACAAAGTGATTTTGTTTAACCTAATCTATTTGTAGGTCCTCTGATGGCTGGTGCAGTTTCTGTGCAACAACAACAGCAGCAGCAGCAGCCCGTTCACAACACGGGAACACGTTCCAGACCGTCCTCTTTATCATCTCTGCCTGTTCCCCATTTGAGTGAATCAGGTAACCAGTAATTTCCACAGAAATTGGCTTATTTCACATTATTTAGAGCTTATTTGTTGTTGCGGGTATATGCCCAACTAAGAGTCATCTCTGACGACCGATCACAGCTATTTCAAGCCCTTGCTGTGACCCCAGGAAGGATGTGCATTTCGCAAGCTACGTGTATAGCCAGTACCCAACGGTCACCATGGGGGGGAGCAACACATTGACCTCTTTTCATGGTCCTTGGGCTAAGACCGGGCACTTATCAGGCGGGTCGGAGGTGGGTTGTCTAGTCCCTGAGTACTTTCGCAACGCTGTCTACCAAGTGTGCCACGACCGTATCTCGAACCGGGTACCTGCCGATCCGTAGTCCAGCTGCTCATTTTATTTGTTACTGTCAGTAGCATATTATGTTTTATTTCAGATAATTGTAGCTCCGAGCTGTCTGGCAGTGTATCCGTCACCTACCCCATGCAGTCGCCCTCCCAGTTGAGTCTCAATCACTCACAGCAAGTGCCACCGCTCATGAACACTGACTTCTTCACAGCGCCCTGTTCTACGAGCAGTGTTGGTAAGTCCACCCTTTTGCACCACCATCCCAGCCAGCCTCACAGCATTGCATGCCAACCTGCACCACCTAGTACTAAGTCATCCTCTTCTACTAATCATAGACATTTAGGGGCGAGCCGTGGCGGCCGTCTCTCCTCAGATGCCTCTAACTGGCGTACGCACCAGCGCTCCAACCGACCTGGGCGTGGTTTTGTGAAACCAGGACCGCCTCAGAAGCCTGGAGGGACTGGCCCTAATCATCGTCGGCCTCCCATTGTCGCCACACCCAATCCTGCTGCTAAATCGACCTCTGTTGTTGTGTAACCTATCAGACATGTGATTGATTTGCTGCAGTAGGTTCTGCACTAATCATTTATGATTCCCTAAATTACCTGTAAATCTAGTATTTTCAACAATGTCTGGTTTTTATCTAATTGATTAGAGACAAATTTGAATTGAAATTTAATATCAAATTTGTTTTGTGCCCAATTTTTGTTAGCTTTATTTGATCACCTGTCTGATGCGTCCTAGCATGGCTTCTGTGCAAATACAATGTAGGTAGGTGCTTACGCAACAAGGATTTGATTACACTGTTAGAAGCTGGAAAGTAATTGAATTTTATCTATTACTTGTTTTTGGAATAGATACTAAAATATATTTGAAGTTGTCTTCTTGAAGTGTCCAAAGACATGGATTTTATTTTATAAAAAATGAGATTGTTAATAGCTTCTATGGACATGAAAATATATAATATTGATGAGATAATAGAAACCAACAAAAGAGATTTTCTGTGGTCCATAGAGTTCGTTCATTAAAAATACTCTTTTTTTCATAGAATCCCAGTGATATTTGGCTGAATTTTAATTATTTATGGTGCCCAAAATATTTTTTAGGAACCCATTATCTATCTATAGTTATACATGTCATCATACTGTCTCTAAGAGCAAACGTTTGCATCAATACATTGCATTTGCACAGCTAGTCTCCGTGTTTTGCATGTAGACCAACCCATTTGCCAAGAGATGTCTGTCTTTGTTGTGAACACTAGCTAATTCTGTGGACGATCTCTATTTTATTTGTGATGTATTGTCAGTCATTTTTTCAGATTTATCTAGCTATTACAGTGATATCTATTATTATATTTTATTCTATTCTATTTATAACCTACATACCACATAGAATCGATCTCTACCACCGTTCCAACAGCAGCTGAACCTCTGTTATGACCGGTGCTAAATGATATTTTACTTTGTGTTTTTATCATGGATTTTGTATTATTATTTTTCTTTTCTTGTAGTAGCTGTATTTATCTAGACCTGTACCCCTAGCTATCCCCTTGTGTTTTTTAAACACTTTTTTTGCTCAGTTTTTAGTGTAAAGAATTGTATAGCAGCTATCTGATTGATGCTATTTTGTTATTTGAATTTAATTTTTACATGGTAATATCACTTTTTTAAATATTGGTGTTTTATTTTCCCGTTGTTGTTGGCTTGCATGGGTTTGGGATATGAGACTGGACATAGAATTGAGATCTGATGGTCAGTATTGTCGAAAAATATCATTTGGTCATCGATTTTAGCGTATAAATCTTAATTAGTTTAACTTTTAATCCTCAAAGAAAAGCGGAGATGTATAGAACTGAAACTATAGTAGAGCTGACTTTATGAAATATTTTGAAAGAGAAATTAGCGTCTAATAACATCCTGATATTACCTGGGACTTAGCAATTACCAGCCAGAAATAAAAATGACTTAAGTCGTGTTTATCATGTTTTATTATTGAAAATTGTGTGGGCTATAAATGATATTTAGCGAGGATGCTGTACAGATGGGTATTAGGTAAGTTGAATTGATCTTTATTGAAATTACTTTCAAAACATTAGTTTAGCTAAGTCCTGAAAAAACAAACAATGATTTTGAGAAATATTGATCGGAAAGTTTTTGAAATTGAAACTTTAGATAATTTATTTATTTTGGTTGTTTATCAGACCTTATACAAGCCAGATATAACTTTGCTAATTGATTTGTGATTGGTTGTTATTATGCAGAAAAAATCGTCACTAACTTCAAGAAAAACCATATGAATTTAAATATGACAATGCTCTTGCTGAAATATGTATGATTTTGTATTTTCTGTTACCGGGGAGGTGGGTATTTGACAAGTATTTTGTTTTTTATTTATATTTTGTTTAAATTTCACTCAATAAACAATACATATACATAAGTTCTATTCGGATTATATTTTTCAAAAGCTGACAAAGGGATACATTAAAATATCTACAAAAGTGACCTCCCGTCTAGTAATACTGCGACTCAATTTTTGATCATTTAATAGCTGAGAATATCCGTTCCAACGTATTGAAACAATTCAGTCTATGTATCTGCATACTTCTATAAGATGGTACACGTTTTTTTTTAAATGATGTGCGATCAGATGCTGTGAGTTTGACAGTCATTTCTGACCCAACCTGGACTTCAGAGTCTAGGTATATTGAGGATTCGGAGGGGATGGGGGATAAATACCAGTTTATCGGAAGGTAATTTTATTAATTCAAAATAGTGTCTTTTATTTCAACAGTTTAAACGGGAAGTATACTACATTTATGTGAACTGATATCTTCTGCATAAAATTGACAAATTTATACATTGTTTTTCAAGCTACTTTATATAATATTTTTAGGATACCAGAGAATTTTTTGTGACATCATCAATACTTAATTGTTTCGGAGACTTCTTTCCTATCTTTTATTTATTTATTTTTGGTAGACAGATTTGTTTTATCGCACTGCTTGCCCGCTTACCTATCTGCATAATTATCCAATCAGGTTAGTTGTGTTGTGTTGATAGTTTGCAGTTTAATAATTTGTTTTATAACGAGTACTTTACCCCAGGACTTCAGTTCCAAAACTGTCAACGAATGTACTTTTGAATATACTGTTCATTTTGTGAACACTGCTAGTACATTGCTAGAACATTGCTAGTAACATTTACCCTGATTATCTCATCATCAAGTGTTTCATGTGCTGTAGTATTCGGATACATGCGCGTACGTGCCCCTGAAATGATCAAAATTGCTTGCTGCACACACACAACCAAATTTCAACAATCTTCTTCGTCTGAATTATTTATTTTGGCTTCAGCTCGTACCTAAATTATTTTGAAAATATTATTTTTTCTAGATTTACCTTCCAATTGTTCAGGACGCGCGCGATTTGATTCAGCAACAGCAATCTTTCCTCCTGAACGTCCAAGTAAGAAATTCTTTCTTCCCTATCTGATTCATAAAAATGCATTTTTATTCTATATTTAGGTTCATTCATAAAATTCTTAGTTTGATTAATAAAACTTGAAGTTCATTGAAATGTTGTTGCAACTATTGCCATAATCATGGCAAAAAAACAAATTAGCTGTTTCCAGACAGTGTTCATTTTGTCTTTCTGAAAGTTCCGTTGAAGTCAAGTCTCTTCTGTAGAATTAAAAGAAAGGTATTCAATGTTTGAGTTCATAGTTATTCCTGAAGTATTTTAATTTGTGAAGAAAACGTCATATTCGTTGAGAAAACAAAAAACCTGTGCTGTCTGTTAATGTAATGGAACACTCCTATTTTATATTCAGGTATTCTAATTTTTCAAAATTTTAGAACACTTTATTTAGTTTTGAGGGGTGGTAGGCATAATTGTTTTATACAAAAAGGACTTTGATTTTAACTCTCTTTTTTAACAAGACCAATTTTCCAGTTTTTCGACGACTATAGTTTTGTTCCCTTCGCTTGCAACCATGTTGTTATGAATTCCGACATGTCTAGTGATAGTCCATTGTCATTTTAGGTTTTTACCTACTGGATATGAATTGAATTTTTCAATCAGATCCATTACTAGATCAAGATAATAATATTTTGTACTCTCGATTATCTAGGGAATAGTTGGCCAAATTCGATACTGTTTTTGACATTGTTTCTGATAAAATATTGGCTCTCTTTACTTATTAATTTTGACACACCTGCATTCCCAGTCAGAACAACTAGGTTAAGCTAGGTTCATACTTCTGCTGTACAGGAATATTTCTATCAGTCTTTCACACGATAATACCGATGGTAGAGACTTTTTAATGGTTCATAAAGAGTTTGATACTTGTTAAACAAAATTGGAGAAATATGCTTAGGTACCTATCTAAATAACAATGTTAAAATAATTCTAAAGTAAAATAACCTCTACGATAAACTTCACTAATAGACAATGGTATTAATTGTACCCAATTCCGGGATTCTAATTGTAAAAATTACAGAGATGAATAGAAATTTAGCTAATGTTGGACAGCTGTTGAGCGTAAAACAAACATTTTACTTGTGAGTCTATTTGATACACTTTATTGACCAAACGCCCTTCATTAATGATTGAATCAAAGAGCTAGAACCATCGTTAGAGCTAATATTAAAATTTTCATATGTGTGGGGAAGACGATGGAATTCAAAGAGGCAAAACAGAGTGCGAACCCTCAGATACGCTGATGATAGGGTCCTTTTTGCAGATTTGCCAGCTAAACTACACTGAGCACCGAACTAATGAATGAAGGCTCAAACTTCTTGGTCATGTCCTAAAGAAAACATACTAACAGCCACCATTGATCGAAAATGCAGTAAAGGAAGAAAGAAAAAGCTGATGGGACAACATCAAAGAGTGGGTGTAACTACCG
>JAUYWI010078675.1:0-13432 GCA_034780595.1 Parotoplana pacifica
AAAAATACATTGATATTCTCTATGGCATACTTATATCATATCGAGTCCGCTTACTTATTGACTCCCCCTCGTATATGCAGAACAGATTAGGTTAACAATTGATTCATTCTTTATTTAAAGTACGCAGATGCAATTTATAAAGATTAAAAATAAGTGCTTTTAACTATAAATTAAAAAATTAAAGAAGTCGAATAATGTAACACAATTTAATTACCATAATTTTCTGTTTGCATACCTAACTTCTATTACAAGTAGGCATACAAAAAGCATTGCATAAATATTTACATGAACTTTCAAGAACTTGTATGTACTGAAAAATAATTAAATGATGCAAATATAATATGTTTAGTTATTTAAATTGGTAACACAAAAAAGAAAAAATATAAAATTATGAATTAGCATAATGTTGTATAGGTATATTATTTAATACATAATAATACTACTCACAAACAGCAGAATAAAACTTATAGCATTAAATGTAAATACTTAAATATGTAGTATTGTTAAAACACAAAAATAAAAGTTATTTCAAAACTATAACATAAACTATCTAAAATGTACCTAACAGTTTTTACTCATTTTTATTGATGTGGTAAGTATTGAGCTCAATTTGTGGATAGGCAAAAATTGTATGTCGACGACGATATTTTGGAGACATAATGAACAGTTTATCTCATAATGAAAATTATTCAAAACATAATATTGCATAGCTCTTTTGGCATCTACATAACAGACATTTAAATCTGCGTAAAGTAGAAAAAATTTGGGAAAAATAAATTTGGAAATGATAATTTTTATTAAAAAAATATCCAAATTTGACATTAAATCAATAGTGCCTATATGCGGCGATCGATTGTTTCCATAGCATCCATTTAAAGTTCTCAAAGTCGATTTATCCAGCAATAAGGTGAAAATAAGCGGCCTGTTGTTTGTTACATTTTGTGTGTGTGTAGTGCCCAGACGGACAGTGTGCAGGGTTGACTGTAGCTAATTGGATGCACTGAAGGTATCCAATTTGATCCAACAGCGATTGGTAGAATTTCTAAAAATGGAAACAATTGTTCAATTTCGGCTACATCATTTTGAACATTAGCTAATGGAGAATATTCTGTTAATAAGACTTTTTTGATTAAATATTTCATTAATTATTTAGTTGGAGTCTAATGAAGATAATATGTAGGTATTGATTTATTAAAATGAAATATATTTCTTAAAAATTTATGAAATCAATGTCTTAAACAATGTGATTTTACTAATGATACAAATAAATTTATTTGATTTTACTAAATAAAATCTGTACAATTATTAGCAGTGAATACTAATTTTAAAAATTGTAATATAATTCTTTATTAACTAAACTATCAAATAAAATAATGTCTTGAAAATCTAATTTCAGATTCAATCTACAGATACCATAAATTGTATTCTGTCCATTATTACATTATTAATAACATTATACTTGGTTTTTACTTTACTATAAAGTTTGGATTGTCTATGCAGGTAATAATGTCCTTTGTTAAAAGCCAAATATTAAATACATCTGTATATCAATATTAATAATACGAAGGGTGTCCCAAAAGGAACGAGACAAATGCTATAACTTATTTCCGTTTTAATTCAAGTTGATCTGTCGGTGGTCAGTAATAAGATTATAAAATTTCATGACAAAATATTTCTTAATAAAAAAGTTCCAGTAATTTAAAAATCTGAAAAATAGTGCTCTCTATAAAATTTTGAAAAAAATGAGTTAATTTTACTTCAAAAGTTTATGCAGGCTCATCTGTGATTTTGGTTCTATAATCCGCATATCTGTGGATGCATTTTATTCATCGAGATACCAGTTTTCTCATATTGTCTCTGAGCCAGTTTTTTGGAATGACTTTGAGGATATCCACTGTTCGATTCTCCAACTCTTGCCGTGATCCAATTGGTTACTTGAGTTAGGGAAACAAAGCAAAGTCACATGGAGAAAGATCAGGACTGTATGACGGGTGGGGAGGTTGATCCCAATCCGCAATCGAATGCTCGAAGTTGATTCTGAGTCACCTGGGCTGAATAGGGTCTTGCATTGTCATGCAGCAGCAAGACACCAAGGGACCGTTTTCTAATTCGACTATGGCGTATACCATTACGAACGTCTTTGAGAAGATCACAGTAATAAATCATCATTGATTGTCATAATATCAGGGAGGAAATCAACATGAACAATGCCTTTGTCGTCCAAAAGTATGAATGCATTTGTTTTCCTAATGAGGAGTTGTCTTTTCTTTTTATGGGGGGAGTAGCGTTTTTTGCGAGCCATTGTCTGCTCTTCTCCTTAGTTTCGGGATCAAAGAAAGGTAGCCAATTTTCATCCATAGTGATCAATCGATTCCAGAAATCCTCTCCTTCACGCTGAAGCTACTCATTTCTTGTGTACACTTCACTCTCTATAGCCTCTGAAATTCTCTAAGCTAATGTTGTTTACAAATTCTCTTGTCTTGACAATCAAGACTGCTCCTACATTGGACAAACTTGTCGACATTTAGCAATAAGAATCAAGGAACACAATCTCTAGGGACCAATATCTAACCATGTGGACAATTGTGAATAGATCGTTGTTGAACTGTGAAACTAGTTATTTTCTGAAGGTGTTTAATTAACTTTTTGTTTAATTTTATTATTTGCTATATTTTTGTTGTTTTAATTTCACGTAATTTATGTAAACCCAACAAATTTAAAGTTTGATGATTTAAAGTGATTTTACGACACTAGTCATCATGTTATGAATAAATTTGGATGTATAAAAACCTTCCTCCTGTTCATTGTTTTCCTTAAACTACGATTTTTAATTTACTTTTCATTATATCCTGATATTTTCATGATAAAATATGATATTTTTTAGTAAACAAAATACTTAAAATACCTATAATTTGTTTTTATGTAATATAGCGAATTATTGATTTTTCAAGGTTTTGTAATTCAGGAAAAAAGCAAATTTAAATATAAAGTTAGTAAAATTATATCAAAAGAACTGAAAAATGTTAAGGTTCATAAAAATTCTGGCTAGGAATATAAACAATATTTGTTTGAAATAGTAACTCGATAAATAAAATATTATTTGTTGTTTATTTAAAATTCCAATCTAGACACAAAATATCGCCATCCTTGTTCTAACAAATCCACTACCCGAATTGAAAATTAATATTGTTGACAAAACGACATTTCTTGTAAGACCCTCCAAAGGACATTTTGCAACATCCTCCAAAGACCACCTACACGCCTCAGACTGCATGTTATTAGATCAATACAAAAAATGGATTTTTTTAAATTTAAAAAATGTTGAATGATTATCCAAAAAATCATCTATTGAAATTCAATTTCACTAAATACAAACATAATCACCATTTTTTGACACTGTTCATTAAGCTTTTGTAATTGTTTTTGCATTATCTGAAGAGACAAATTTGGTTTAAAAAATATCTTTAGCTCAAATGAATTCCTGAATTCGAATGTTTTTCTTTTCATTTCCAGCATTTTGGAAAATCATTCTTTCAAAAAAAATTAAATTTGGTGAATAAGCGGCTTGCTTGACTTTGCATACATTTTTAATCTCAAGATAAACATAATATATGTGTGTAGCGAAACATGAGGGTATGCAATATCTTGCATTAATATCATGTTTTCCCTTGAAACGGATATACATTTGTGTTTGTAACCTGTGAGTAGAAATAGAATCCACTGTTGCGTTTAAAAAATTGTATATTTATCTGCATCTACTGTCTACTGATGTTCCAATACTTACGAAAAAGATATGTAAACCTTAAAAATTAACCACTGCCAATGCAATAATTTGTAAAAATCGAATTTTTTTCCGTAATAACCCAATACCTTGTTACACAAAATTTAAGCAAGCAGAAATATTAGACATGCCCTTACCTGTTGATTGCCACTCTTATTGTACCAGCTGCAGGCATGAGGTTGGCCCTTATAGAGGCATTGTTTAGCCCGGGCCGGCGTCACCTGTAACACACAGTTGGACACAAACTCTCGCGGCCCCTTGCCCGATTTGCCTCCAATTTCGCTGCCGCGACATGCGCACACAATTCCCCCAGTGAGGCGGAACACCCGATTTACCTTGACATTGGCACCCAGGCGTTGCATTTCGAGACTTAAAGCCGGTTCAGTTTCCATCAATATTGGTAGAATGGATTTGCTAGTTGCTATGACGACAACGGAGCAACAAAAGCAAATTAGCAGGATTATATTTTGCATTTTGTCAATTAATTGTATCTGCCTTGAAAATGAAAAAATAAGTTAAAAATATTAGTTTAAATACTTTGAACCTGTGTGATTAACTACCAATAAGAGAAGATGATGGTTAAGTTGTGGGGAAATGAAATGAATAGGTACCATTTCCTGTTATTGATAAAAGTTTACAATCATACCCATAAATTAAGTATTATTGACCTATTAACTTTCAATATTTGATACAAATTAAAAGGAGGATGTAAATATTTGAATTTCTTTTTCCGTTCTATTCTTCATCCACCAATGAACTTGTCAAAGGTTCAGACATCTATTTAATGTTAAAATTACAGTTGCTGTTTGTCAGCACATTGTCATTATATCTTCTTGCAAAAGCAGAATGTTAAATAACTAAACGTATTTTAGTGATTAAATTAAAAGTTTGTAAAAAATATTCAGTCAGTAAGTAAAAAGCTACCTACATGAATTCAAGGTGAAATAATTGTTTTTACAAAAATGCAAAATTTCGGCATCCAATCTAATCGACTATGATTTCGCATTGTGTGTATGTAGATACGCCCATAATGTTATGAAAATATGTATATACGTAGGCAGCGTCTATATCCACGATAATTCCTGACACTATTCAAGAATTATTCAACTCCTTTCAATTAACTTACGACATTATGATAGGTCTCTTTGAATTTCACCTATGTCGTAAAATTCAGATTTGAATCTCAACAATTAGATATAAATGTCATATTTAGAAACTGACGTTAACATCTTTCAAACAAAGACAAATAAATTTTGTAATTATCTATTTTTGTTCCTGAAATATTTTTAAAAGCATATATACATTGACTATCGAAAAAATCAATAATATTAAATATCTCAGTAACAAACAAAATTCCTTTTCCTTGTTTCAAAGATATTAACATTTGAAATTTGCTAGTACGTTGGTTCTGTGCAATTGTTGGTGTGATACCTACAATAGTTCGTGGTCAATCCCAAAAAACACCAAGCAAGCTTGTCGTCAGCAAGTTGTAGCCATAATGTATTAATCCCAAAAATGTATCAATGTCTGCTCGGAATGTTTTCAAGGTATTCAAAGAATGGGAAATAAAATTGAGTGCTGTATGAACATCGGATGCACGTAGTTGTAGTTTAGAGGAGAATGGACAGTTCATCAAAGTGATCAATGAGACAACAGTTTGGAAAGTTGTCACTGAGATATATAAACTGTATGCCTTGATTTGAGTTTCTCTGTCCCAGTTCCAATTTCCAGACAAGAGGTCATATTTAAAAAATACATTTTGAATAAAAATGGCTTCCAAAAACATAAAGTTCATCGAACCTTGCAATAGCACTGTGCATCTTGATCCACCGTGTCTTGCAAAGACCTTTCACATTTGATATATGCAGCACTATTTCTGTCTCCAAATATACATCTAAGACACGTTCTACAGAAACCTCCTAGTAAACATGGATTATATACTAGCCAATAGAATTCTTTGAACCAATCTCTGTTAAAACCATAATATTGATCGTTGTCCGTTCTTAACTGTCTGAGTGTACAGTACATAACTTCCTGGTGGCTTCTCTGGAATATTTAAACATTCTGATTTTTCATTATTATTTTTTTCGTTGAAATTGAATCAAGTGGAATGGATCACATTTACAAATTTCACGTTAGTTACTGATGTTGGATAAGGGAGAGTCAGTGATGTTGCCTAGAGGACGATCAATGGTGTTGCCAAGAGGACGATCAATGATGTTGCCAAGAGGACGATCAATGGTGTTGCCCAGAGAAGTATGAATGATGTTGCCCAGAGAAGTATCAATGATGTTGCCAGAGAAGTATTAATGTTGTTGCCCATAGGACGATCAATGATGTTGCACAGAGAACGATCAATGATGTTGCCCATAGGACGATCAATGATGTTGCCCAGAGAAGTATCAATGATGTTGCCCAGAGAAGTATCAATGATGTTGGAGCAAAAACCTCCTACCAAATATTTAGGCATGATTATACAGGACAATCTAAAATGGAATCTGCACATAAACAAGGTAATAAATACTCTAAACAGTCAAATCCCTACCTTCTATACACTAAGAGGAATAATGCCAATAAAAGATAGGATGTTAGTTTACAAATCCTTGTCTTTCTCTCTGATGAAGTATGGTATTGAACTATATGGTAAAAGAAACTGTAAATGGTTAAAACAATTACAGAAAACTAAAAATAAATGACTAAAAATACTGTTTCAAAAATAGACTTTATAAAACTAATACTATACATAATGAAAACAATATTTTTAAAATTGAAGATTGTGCCAAATAAATCGGTACTAATTGGACACAAAAAATTATCCATGATAGAAAAAAAACTAAATATTGCCTTATCTAATATGCATCTAAATAATAAATCAACCAGAGATTTAAGAAACAAAAACAATTTCAAAATAACTGCTGAACATTATAGCTAGCTACACAAATAAAATTACAGAATCTGCTTCAGTTTTGTGGAATGCATTACCCACTTATTTAAAACAATATCCTAAGAAGATCTCAAAAATCTATATAGATATCAACAAGAGTCCGAGGTTTTTTAGAACATCCATATAAAAAGTGATTGTATCATCAGAAACACTATATTTTGATTATGGAGTAATTGTAGTGTATATTTTGTTTTGTTCGAGTTTTCATTGATTGTATAAATAGATTTTGTATTAAAGATGGTTCATTTTGTATTAATGTACATAGAAAATAGCCATTTTCCCCTACTAAACATAAAACATATTAAAAATGTTTCTATATGTAAATATATGTATACACAATGTATGTAATAATAATTATTTTACCTTATATATCTAACTATACCACAGGGGTTTGATCATCAGTGCAACCTACTGTCTTTAACTCTTTGAGGTAACACTAATAATTGTATTTTTATTTTATTTTATGTAATTAACTATTATCCTCTAAATAAATTGTAATTGTAATATAATTGTAGTTTCTATTAGTCTTTTGTCCTATCATCTTCCTATAATAAGGCAGTGAGTTAACAATCAATTAAAAGGCCTTTAAATGCAAATTTAATTAAAATACAAATTATTAAATCACATACCTTTTTATTATTACCACAAATTGAAAATAAAATAATTACGAGACAGCAAAAAACATTGAGCTGCAAGCATTTGCCATCACTGAAGGCTAGCACTGTATCATCCATCGATATCAGTAACATTTTATTGGGCAGTATTTTAATAAATTTAAATTACTGTGTCTATAAGACATATTATCGACTGATGAGAAAACAGTATCAGCTCTTCATGTTAGTATATAATTATAAATGATTGAACTAAATTTATTTAAATGTTAAATATTTTATTTATTATATGAAACCCCCTTTAAAAAGTACATCTTCAGAAGCTATGGGCCCTCTGAAAATTTCAGAGGGTCACATACCCTCTCTAACCCCTCTGGGTACACCACTGTTTTCTGAGTACCTATACCTATGTATTACACCTAATTTTATCATCAGATAATTGATCCATAAGCTCATGAAGACTTAATAGAATAAAAAACACTACTTACTTTTAAATATTATAGTTTCAAATACTATTAATCTGTCTGTTTATGATGAAATGTAACTTCTCATGTACATATGACTATCTCAGGTATAAATATTTGATTTTAAAATCATCGTCTCAACTTTTGACCTATTTATAAGCAGATGAAAAACCACCACAAGTTGGTCATAATCTTCTCTAATTCCTAACTAGTTAATCCAAACAGTTTTGATTTATTTAAATCCATATCTTCCAATGAATTTTTTGATCATCAAGGCAAATACAATAAATTGATATAATGCAAAATTTAGTTCCGCTAATTTGTTTTTGTTGTTTTGAAGAATATGAAGAACAAGTGGAGGAGTTTCTGATAGAATACAACGACATAATGTACAATAAAGAAGATGAAAAAGAAGAAGAAGAAAAAGATGACGATAAATTTGATGATGAAGAAGAAGGTAAAGAAGAAGAAGAAGAAGAAGAAGATGATGATGATGATGAAGAAGAAGATGATGATACATATGATGATGAAGAAGATGAAGAAGATGAAGATGATGAAGAAGAAGAAGAAGAAGATGAGGAGGAGGATGAAGAAGAAAAAGATGACGATAAATATGATGATGAAGAAGATGAAGAAGAAGAAGATGAGGAGGAGGAGGAGGATGAAGAAGAAAAAGATGACGATAAATATGATGATGATGATGATGAAGAAGAAAATGATGATGATGAAGAAGAAGAAGAAAATTATGATGATGACGATAAAGAAAAAGATGATATTGATGAAAATGATGATGAGGATGAAGAAGAAGAAGATGATTATATTGAAGAAGATGATGATGAAGAAGAAGAAGAAGGTATTTCCTATTATTTTTGAAAAAGGTTCATATTAAGTAAATATATAAGTTTTGTGTATAAATTGTTATTTTATTTAAATATATTTTAAATTTTATTGTCGCATAAAATTGTTGTCTAAACTGCATTTTTGTATATGTGCCAAAAGCGTTACAAAATAGTAATAGATTGGAAAAATACTAGGCGACAATGCAGAAAAAAACTAGACATGAAATAATTATAGATAGATAGGCAAAAACTAAGCATCAGTGCAAGAAGTAAAGAAAAAAAAATTATTTAACATAAAAATGCTTAGTTTTTTAAATTATATAAAGAAATTAGTTTAAGTACAATAGATATTTCTTTGTTATATTTATTTTAATAAGTATCCTTTGAAAATAAACTTAGTTGTGGTTAATCTGTCTTTTTAATATATTTTATTAAGTCAATTATTAAGTCAATTTTATATTTTGAATTCAGATTAGAATTCGAACGAATTTGACATAAAATATGCTTAACTTGTTTAAGTACTTTTTCGAGATATCTCAAAATAATTTATAAACTCACAGAGTTTTTTCAAACAGAAACCGTCGTTTTCAGTCCCGTCCGATATTTTAGCAATCCTTTTTTCCTACCTATTTAAGAGATTTTCTGTTTAAAAGTAATGTAATTAGAATTTTTGGGGAATTAACAATGCACCCTGTTCTTAAAAATCAATATTTTCAAATGCCGCAACGATATGTTTTTATATATCAAATATTGTATAATTTTATCCATATTCAACTTAAGATTAATCACAAATTAAACATTGCGTTTTAACCATTTTTTTCATACTCTTTATTGTAAACAATAGACAGTTTCCGACAAAACCATGTTTTTATTAAATTTATTAAATGAATTTTTATAGCTAAAAACAAGTTTTCCAATAAAGCTTATACAACTAATGCTATGATAATTGGTTTTTACCAAACGTTTCAGGACCTAATAAAATAAACCTTCTCTTTATATAGATTTATTTGTCTTAACTGTTATTTTATTTTAATTTAGCCACAAACTTTAAAAACCAAAATAAAATTCAATTGGGTTACTATTTGATCCATGTCTACAGTAAATGTAATTCTCAATATAAAATAATAAATAATAGAATAAAAATTGAATTTGATAAAAGTAGGCATAATAAAATAAGACCTTCTGACTTTAACACGTTTCCATCAATTCAAAAATTTCTACTTGGATTTATTGTGAATGAATAAATTAGATAATGTAAATTTGAACCAAATCAAATCAACATTTACACAGATTTCTAGCATAGTAAAAATACATTGCACTAATTTTTGGGAGTCACCCAAACAACATGACTTCATAAGCTCTATTTGTGTAAATTACTTGTAGGTGTCTCATGTCCTTACTAATTTTGTTTCTTAGATATTCAAGAATTTGAATTTATGATATTTATTTTCAGATGTTTATTGACTTTGTTAGCTCTAATATAGTAAAATATCAATTTATCTAAAAACGCAATAAGATTTGTATAGTGAGCTCTAAAACCCAAAACTGATTTCTCATATTTTAGGGTTTGAGCTAACACACATTTTGACTTTCTGTTTTTTTAATTTTTATTAATTTGTAATGGATTCTTATAATTAGTAGTTGAGTTCCAAAAATTATGATTCTAGAAATAAACGAAAAGTGTCAGCAACGTCAAAATGAAAATCATTAGAAAAAAAGACCGTCTAACAAATGACCGAAGGCATTTGTCTAACATAAAAAAACTGATCTAAAAAATGACCGTCTAACAGATGAACGAACGTATTTGTCTAACAGATGATCAATCTAAAATATGAATAGATCCCCTTTTCTACAAATGAATGGTTTAACAGATGACCGAATTAAAATTATCTAACAAATGAGCGTTATTGTATATTCTAACAAATAACCGTAATCAATCTTGTTGTACCATTTTCAGACATGAGGGTGGCCACGATAAGTACATTCCAGTGACCACTGATGCAACTCGCAGTAAAACACAATCTTTTACAGAACTATGATGTTCCGTTTCCAATTTGGCTTTCTTTACATAGGCACACTATTTTTGTAGTGGGGTGGAACACTTGAGTTACTTTGATTGTAGCACTAACAGAGCAACAAGAACAAATGAGAGGGATTATATTTCACATTTTGTCAAATGGTCGTCGTCGTCGCATATCCTGGTCTGGACGTAGCAGTAGTGACAGCACGGCGGAACTCAATTCTCTTCTGTGCAAGTCTTTTACTTTCAGCAACTCCTATCCCAAGAAGTTTCGCAATAATACCGTGGTCCCAATGAGTCTTAGGTCTACCTTTTCCTCTCATTCCTTCCGCTGTTCTTTCAAATGTATTTCTCAATGGAGTTATGGCGTTTGACTTGTCCAAAGTACTGAAGCTTTGAACAAAATGTAAAAGCCAGTTCAGCTCCACATTTATCTCTTTCCGGACTGATGCATTGGTTTAATGAGCAGTCCATGAAATTCAATAGTATTAAGTCTAGGTCTTGATCTAGTTTATTTAATTGTAATAACTTGCATATTAGTAGGGTCATTGAAGATGTTTTCATTAAAAGTAACATTAAACTTAGATTCTGGCTTCTTTTAATAGGTAATTCTCATTTAGACAATAGTATTGTTAATAGTACTACATAACTTTTCCACTTTGTTTGTAACTTATATATCCATTTGCATTAGTTCAATGATTATGATACAGAAAGCTCATGAAAATATATTAGTTTTATAAAACATTGTGGCTTGAGCTTCTAAGTATTTTATTATAAATTATGGAATTGGGCAAAAGTTGAACTAACTTCAATAGCCCCTGCTGGCTTTAGACAACTTCAATTTTTAAACAAAAATATATAAAAAAAGTGTTCTTGAATTTTTTGAATAAATTAAATTAATAATTAAATAATTAATCAAACTAGATATTAAATAACACGTACAATTACCAACAGAGTAGCCTAATAAATGACCTCCGCCTTTTGAAGTGGCTCTAACTTCTGAAACCTATCACAAGCAGTAAAGTTAGGCTCAATGGTCAACATCAAATTAGCTCATCAAAGGCTCTATTAATTCTAATTAGGTATACAGATTAACCATGCAGATAGATAAAGTTTAAGAGGTAACCTTGTGATAAAATGACTTTTTGGTATCTAACTCGCTGTACCTCGCTTTTCTGAGAAAATTTGATGACGCACATTACCTAATACAAAGAATAACTCATTTTTAATATTTTTATTTTATTTCTTTTTAATTTACTTACTGTACACACTAAGCAAATAACATATTTCTATCACCAGTAAAAGTTACACACTATAAACAAAGATCATATATTTAACATCACCAAAGGCCCTACCTCTATTCAAGATTAATAAAAAGCTCTACCTTTTCAGACCCTACCTCTATTGGGGCTAATAAAGGTCCTACATAAGGTCTAGGAGGTGGTCTTCTACAAGTTGACTCGTTTCCTATTATCGTGCCTTCAACAACAGTTTATTGTTTACCTAGAAGAGTTATATTTTGAATAAGTACAAAGTTCTAAGTATTTTGTGAGTGCGGAAATACAGTTTGCTCTATTGAGGGTTTGTTTCTAGAAGATGGGAAGACAGGAAACATCACTCTGCGCACCGATCAAATGTTAGATAAATACTTACACGTATATTAGGTGATCCATAAGTCTAAGAACAAAAATAGATTTAAGCACTTATTTAAATAAATTAAGTTAGTATAATACGAGTATAACAAATAATAAATGGCAAAAATGCATTAATGTAATTTAAAACACTAAAAAGTTTAAGGGTAGATTATTTGGAAAAAAATCAATAAGACAGAACTAGCATAATGACGTCATCAGGTCACAAAATTAAACTTTGTCTAATTTGGTGTTCACATAGGTCCACTAGGAACACTACATTTTAACATATTATAAATGTGAGATTCGAATAAGGCCTTGTGTATTAATTGGGCTACTGATGGCGGACCTATACACCAAATTTGAATTTAACTCTACAAAGAAGTTTCATTTTTGGACCGACTGACGTCATTGGGCAGTAATCTGGTCCTATTGATTTTTTCAGTGTTATAGATATTAATGGATTTTTGTCATTTATTATTTATTAAATTATCATCATCATCAAGTAGCAGACCCGCAACGGGCTTGGCTGACTCTATGCTGTCAGTTTTTTAAATATAAAAACTTAAATTTATCTCTGTACTAAAAGACTTATGGAACATCCAGGCATAGATATTTTGATGAAGTATTACCCACAACTAGAGGAAGGAAGTCTAGAGTTTCACCATTCTTTCACATAATTTGTAAAAATTTATGATGGTCAATTCTGAAATTTGGCATAAAAATAAAACTTCTGAAGAAAGGTTTAGCTAAAAAAACTGCATTTCCCCTTATCTCTCTAATGTTATTTTTTATCTAATCCTCCATTTCTTTAAATTTTATGCACCCCTACAGCAATAGAAATATTATCTACGATTTTATGCGCAAATTATACTGTCAAAGCTCTGTATATTTTTCTAATAGTTTCTAATAGATTTTAATAGATTTATCTAAGCCAAAGGAAATTCGCTTTTAAATCCAAAGCTCAGGTTTGCCTAATGGTCCAAATAGAATCGTTAAATGTAGAATAAATCTTTACAGCAGAAAACAAAAATAAAAACAAAAAACAAAACCAGTCAAGCCTTAGACAGTATTAACATCATAGAAATGAAAGTAATCTAACCAAAAGATGTGTAAAATATATAAATATGGCTTCAACATAA
>JAUYWI010078686.1:0-13429 GCA_034780595.1 Parotoplana pacifica
GTTCTGATTTTGTTTTTGACAGTTGCAAGGCTGATGGTGATGTTGTCTTGACTAAGCGTTGCAGTTTCCTTGGCCAACCTGTCTGCTTCTTCGTTGAGTCAATTCTGATGTGACTGGGAATCCAATGGATAGTAAAAGATTTCTCACATTGGGACGCAAGAGCTTTCCAACAGTCATATTCCGGAAGTGTGCTGACAGTGATATGCCCGGATCCAAGTTTTTGGATAATGCCCCTGTTGTCTAGACAAATGACGACATTGTTGACATTGGTCCATCTGGAGTCATTGATGGCTGCCTCAAGATCTATCTTCAGAACTATCATTTCTGCTTTATATCTACTACCCCAAATTCCAGCTGCTTCTTTAGCGGTGGTGCTCATGCCTTACTTCCAGCACCGTTTCCTCCTTTCGATTGTTGATCGAGCACTGAACCATCTGTCCAGATTTTGACATCTGCTTGATTGACTCACTCCTGAAAAGTCTTGCGGGCTTTCCCTCTAAGGATATTCGTGTCTTTGGATTTCTTGCAGTCATCGATGAGATTTTAATGTGTGATGTGCCAGTTCATGGTGGAATAGTAGGTGCTTTTAGAAGCATTTAAGTTTGACATCATTGAACTTCTGGCTGGTTGAAGTTTTCCTTACTACTTCTCTCCGAATTCGACCTTCTTTCTCTTTCTTGGTTCTCCTGAGATTATTAATGTTGTAGAGATCGTGGTTGAGGTAGCAGTTGTCTCTTCTGAATTTTTCTTTGGCATGCGTGACAAGAATTTTGCCTCTTTCAGCTATTGGGATGAGGCCAGCTTCTCTGAGCAGCTTTGGAATTAGTGTGCTTATGTAACAGCCTGTGATAAGCCTGGCTGCTTTGTATTTTCTTTTTCAATATTATTCATATTAGTTTTGCTGGTGTTAGGCATCCACCCGGCGGCTCCGTATTCAAGCACAGATCTGATGAGACCAATGTACAGGCTTCTGAGATCTCTCCCATTTGGTGTTAGCAACAGCGCGCAGAGAATTCATTCTGTGTTTGGCTTTCTTCTTGATGTTGTTGACATGCTTGCCGAAGCTGAAATTCTAGTCAAAGATTCCCAAGAACTTGAGAGCCTCATTATGTTGGATTAGAGTGTCGTTTAAGTACATGTTGCCTGTCCATTTCGATTCACTCGTACAGTTTGTAAAAAGGAAATATTCTGTTTTAGATGCGTTTATCTGCATTCTCCATTTTTCGACCATTCTTCTAGCTCGGTTAAAGCTACTTGCATTTGTGTTCTGCAGGATTCGTTACTGTCAGCTTGGACCCATATCGCCAGGTCATCAGCAAAAAGGCTAATGATAACGTTGTCACCCAGATTGCTGTTTATATCATTGATAAATAACGTGACGCCGCCTTGTGGGACACCTTTCTTAATTCTTTGAATTTGCTTTTGGCATTGTCTATTATGACTCTGGATTTTCTGCTGCTCATGTATTTGAAGATCCAGTAAACCATGCATGTTAGAATACTTTTGTCAATGAGTACTTTTATGAGACCGTGATTACTAGCTGCTGAATGCGAATGAGCTGGCCTTCTGTGCTTCTGTGTTTTCTAAAGCCCACTTGTTCGGGTCTGATGATATTTTTCCTCTCGATAAGGCGGTTGAGTCTGTTCAGAATAAGCTTTTTTATGACCTTGCAAACACAACTGGTTAGGCTGATAGGCCTGTGGGATTAAGCGTTATTGACCAGTTTTCCTGCTTTGAGGATTGGGACATGTTCGCTTGGAGCCACTCTTCAGGCAGAAGATGTTGTTTTGTCAGGAGGTTAATAATTCTGAGAAGTTCGAGATTTCCTTCTTCAGGTAGATGCACTAAGAAGTTGTTGGTTATACCGTCTACCTGGCACCTTGTTAAGTGGGGTGTTTCTGATGACATGATGAAGTTCTTGGTGAAGGAACTGTATTCTTTGATATGTCTGTTGTTGCAGTTATTGCATAGTTTCTTGAAGTGGTTAAGATTGGTAGGTTTGACCATCCTTTCCCATTGCGGGTTGTTCTTAGAGATTTTGCATAAAATGACTATGTAGACACTCAAATAAGGTACTTGCAGTTTTAAACGTTATTAAAATCTTCTGCAAAAATCATCTGTTTCAACATATCATATATACTCAGAACATTTTTCTTGTCTGAAACCGATTTGTTTGGTTTTGTTATTTGTTTGTTGACCACCATAATAGATTTGTTTGTTTGGTACCATAATAGATTAGTGAGAAGATATCACACAATTTTGGATTTATGAAGTTAATAGTCAATAGTCTTGTGAAGCTAAGAGCTGTCTGCCAACATAGCCATTAGAATATTGATCTTTTGTACACATAATATTCATTTTTATAATTTGATAATAATAATTAAATATCTTTTAGTCTCCATATACTTTGGTAGAAGATAAAAGTTCAACAGTTATTTTACCTTCCATAAAAAGTAAATCTGATGCTTTAAATTGGATTCATAGTCTTCCAAGCAAACAAACTCCAATTTGGTTAGGACTTCCTAACAATGCCGAAAATTTGCTGTTGACTATTCGAGGTAAGTAAAATGGAGTTTTGTATTGTCAAATATTTCAATTACTAAAGATTTCTAATTATATAAATCAATTAGCCAAAACTGAAATGATTTTATTCTCCGTTGAGCAAGCTGAACCTTTTTTAAAGAAGAGAAAATGTGATAATAATTTTGAATATCTTGGCATATTCTTTAGGAACCCGTTCTTTCAAACAAAATAAAATCTAAATTCATTAATTATCAACAATTCAGAATTCATAGTTAGTTATTTTTATTTTCTAGGTAACGAAATTATGACTAGTGTGAGTAAATTGGCTTTTGCTATGGAGGAAGAAGAAGAAGTGATAATGGAACTTACGATGGCTGGTACTATTGAAGGTAGGGGAGAAATGGAAATTGACCGACCCGAATGGATGAACATTCTTAAAGCACATTCCGACGATTGGCTGTCATCTCTTCCTGGTGATATCAATCCATTAAATAGAACAGCTGAAAATATTAAAGATCCAATGTATCGATGTTTTGAACGAGAGGTAAATATGGCGTGTCAACTATTGACTGTTGTACGGGAAGATCTTTTTCAGATATCTCAGGTAAAATTTATTCATTTTAATTAATACATCATATACATAGGTACCCCTACTTAACTTGATAATTTAGCATTCGTTAGGATATAATTAAAAATATGTTCCTTGTAATCACTGACGGAATACCAGGTGGAAGAAAACTGCATTTTGTGAGGATTACATGAATTTTAAGAGATCATCGACATATAATTATGTAGTCGTATTAATCGTTTCAGGAGTGCCCAACAATTCTGACTACATATTAAACTATACAAATGCTATTTAGATAAATAGTTCAAAATACATTTAGTTAGTTTACCAATAATTGAAACATTAAAATGAAATCAATAATTAACATAGTAGTACAAAAGAGTTATATAGAAATTTACTTTAAAAAAATTTATTGGACATACTCTATTAACTGATAGATACTCAAAAATATTGTTTAGATACATCTAACGTTACTCATACCAAAGGGGTTGTTAACTCCCCGTCGGTAATGGGGGTAGGTAATACTACCCCCTCTAAAATGCCATGTTTCCATGCATAGATTGGGATGAAATTTATTATAGAGGTAACTTGGAGTGTTTTAGGGTAGAAAAGGGGGCCGATGACTTCATCAGGTCCAAATATTTAATAAATTAATAAATTTGTGTGTAGATCCACTAGGCACTTAGTAACACAAATCCAAAAATATTATTGGTTATCGATTTTTTTAGGGAAAAAATCAATATTTTTTACTAAAATTACTTAAATGGCTCTAAAATCCAAACGAAACATTGTATCATGCTCAAATTATTGAGATTTAGAATTAGAAAAGCGTTAGAAATTATGTATTAGAAAATTGGATGCTTCACATTTATGATTGCTGACAGGTTTATAAAAATCGATTTTTTTTTTCAAAATGAGTTTTTATATGTATTAAATGGCTCTAAAATATTTAAGATAGCATAGTATTAGTTTTTAATTCATTTCTAGTGGTTTTAGAATCATTTCACTCATTAGAATTGAACATCAGAAAAAACATATTTTTAACATACTGGCAGTGGTCCAGTCTTCAAATTAGTGGATCCAATTTCTGACTTTGGATAAAACTATGATTCTTTATACTTAGCACACTTTTAATATATCAAATGTGGAATAGACATGCTAAATTTGAAGCAATTCCATTCAAGAATAGTTATTAAGTAACAAATTAAATTTCAATTTTCCTTATTTAAATATATAGGAGTTTCATACCTATTTGCTCAATTTTGGACACATAAACCATCATAACTTTTTTTGGCTCGTTAGAGTTTTATTACATATTTTATCAAATAATAAGAATGTGCAGGGAAATAACTGGGTGAATCTGAGACAAAGTTTTCTGTTGGAATTTCTTTATTCCAAAAACAAAAAAGTTTAGAAAATATGTTCTTAGGTTGTACCCTAAGCACAAAAATAAATATTTTTAAAAACCCGTCATATATGTACATACCTACGGGCTCGTGTATAAACATGTTAATCTCGAAGAAAGAAATAAAGAGACATATTTGCACTAGTTGTGTAAATAACTATTACAGAAATATCTGGGGAATTAATAACCATTTTTTTATACAAAAATATCGAAAAGGCAATTAGGAAAGCTAACAATCGAATAAATATAAAAAGACTTTGACAATTATAGAAATCAACCTAAATTTTACTATAAAGTATAATATAGGTTGATTTATTGTTATAGAAATTTGTGCGTAAATCGTCAAAATTAAGCCAGGATGAGTTTTGTAAAAGATTAACAGATTTCCAGAAGTGGTCGAACTGCCGTGATGGTTTATTATGCCTGTAAGTGTGTAATATTCTTGATTAAATTGGATGATTTCATTCAGAGAAATAGAAATGGTGTTTTTAGAAATTATGTGACCTCCATATTTGAAACTAATAATTTTGGAGTATTTTGTAGTTTTCATATATTGAGTAAACATTTTGCCAGATTGAGAACAAGTGCTACAGACCCAGTCTTCAAGATGAATGCGAGGATTGTTGTGATAGTTTATGCTGCTTTTTATCGTGGTAATGCTGTTCCATAAATAAATCGGAATATACCAATATTTTTTTAATTTGATTATTGGAAACTGATTTACAAAAGGTGCATTCAATTTGTGTTGGTGAAAATCTGTTAAAATAATTCAGAAGGGAATTTCCTAAAATGATTTAGAATCTAAGTGGTGGCATCGCAAACATCTTCTTGGTTATATTTTCGTTTGATATTGTTATCTTTACAGAATTGGTTATACAAAGGAGCTGGATTAGCATCGTTAGTGGTGTCCAAAGCTATCTGTTTATAGAAATTATTTGAAATGAATAATTTGAAACAGAATGTATTTTGTAATTTTCACATGTTGAGTAAAAATTTTGCCATATTGAGATAAATGTATTGCTCTTAACAATTAAAACACTTTGTTCCAATAAAACCATCGTCATTAAATTCGCAGTTAAAGACCGTTATTTGGGACATGAAAGACTACCGCTTAGAGGCTGAAAGGCAACTTCTAGACATCACTACATTATTGTAAAAGGATAGCCAAGATCTTCAGTATAAGAAGGATATTGAAGACACTCTCCTAGATTTATTAAAATAAGCTTACAATAAATTTACTATTTTTATGAAAACTAGGTACTAGAACTAGCTAATTATATTTTCTCCCCAAAATCGATAATCGAAAGAATCCATGTCCAGTTAAACCCATTGATTCTTCTTTCTCTTCCATTACATACAAATGCCGACGATGATCATTTTAGAAAACACATTAACTTTTGATTTTGAGAACAACAAACAAAGAAAAATTAACGAAGAATTGTGGATTGCAAAACTCGCTACTGAAATTACTCGCTACTGGAAATTACAGTGTTGATCTTTTACATTCTGGCTTAATTTTGAAAACCTACGCACAAATTTCAATAATCCTGAATTAGAAAACACTAAAACATCCTATATTGTTCTTTATAATAAAATTTAGGTTGAATTCTATAATTGTCTTTTCTATTAATTTCATTGTTAATTTTGATAATTACGTTTTCGATATTTTTATATAAAAATGGTTCTGTAATAATTCAAATTGGCGTATCCTACACATATTAGTAATTTAATGCTAAAGGTTTAAAAATAAACCGAAACCTAGGTCGCGCATAATTGTTATTTTTCTATCTGTAACAAAACTATTTTTGCCTTGGAATATTGGCGTCAAATGTTGAGTTAGTGTTTGGACCTGAGGAAACATGTGTCACGGAACGAATCTTGTGAAGTATTGCTGGTTGAATTATGATATCCATACAAGTAGTTGTAACAACTAAATCAGGTGTAATATAAAAAAAGATCAACTATTTTTAGAATTGAATTATTACTTACAAAATAATTTTGTAATTATTTTCACGAAATTTGAAAAGTGCTAGTCTAATAATTGCATCCTAGATAATAAAGTGAACAGCAGAAGAAATTCTTGCAAATCCTACTCCATCTGAAACTAGCAAAAGATATGACGACCGCTGGAAACAATTAAAGACTATGCAAATATTATTTATAGTACAGAAATTCCCTCAAGAACAATTTTAATCTCAGCATGAACTGAAAAGTAATGAGTAGGATGATGAAAAGTTGACCATAAACTAAAAAGTAAAATTTTTTATAGATCATCACGTACTGAAAGTGGACTTTTCAATACATGTTTAAGAAAAATATGTTATCTACTACTTTCACTATAATTTAACTTTTAAACATTAAAACAGATATATTAACATATTTTGGACCATTTTATAATTGTTTTCAAACATTTATCTGTATAAACACTATTATACGGTGCATTATTTCATATTAAAGGTAAAATAAGTATCTACATTTGCTTAAATGTAGTAGGTATATCAAGCCAATTGCAATTTGTTGTTATCTCCAAAGCTCAGCCTTCCCAGATGGGGTTTATAGGATCGTTGAAATGGTCCATTTTAGAGCCCTTCTCAATTAAAAGTGTATTTATTTCAAATTCATACCACTTGTGCCAAATTTTAACAAATTAAAAAATCGGTATCTTAAAATCTTCTTTTTTATAATTTGTCTTTTTCTCCTCTATCTTCTTCTTTTTCAGCACATGTTGATAAAATTTGGAACCTAGACTAACCTTCTGGCGAGGGTAATACCTAATCGGTTGTTAGTTTTTTGTGCTCTTGATATGGACGTCAATATTGTATTGCAACAATGAAATTTCACAAATTTATTCCATATAACCGTGTTTTTTAAGTCTTTGAACATATAAGACTTTTATATATACCTAATTGAACTTTTATTTAATCAACTTTGTATTTAGAAAATGTTGTTATGGACATCAACATATAGCATAGCGACAAACAATTTTTGCAAAATTATCCCACATAAACTATGCTATTTGGGTATTGGACCATTTGAAATCTTAGTTACCATATATAAACTTCTAGCAACTGCTGTTAGCGTCACCAATATAGCATGCTAACAAACTATCGTTTGTCGTTTGTCTTTCAACGCTAAGTGGAATATATTAACAGAATTGTTAAATATATATTTTATAGGTGCTTGCCGGTGAAATGAAGTCAACTAATCCAATTCGGGTAATGATGTCAAATTTATCTAAAGGAATGATTCCAAAATTTTGGAAAACCTATCGGTTTCCAGCCAGCCTGACATTGGTTCAATGGGTCCAAGACTTTATGCTTAGACTTCAACAATATCAAAAGGCCAGCTATGCTGCGGCTTCAGGAGGTCCAGAAGAATTAGCTTCTTTTAATGTAAAATTATATAGATATTTTCATTATTTTTTTTCAAACAAATGTAAAAACCGGTGTTAAATTTCATCATAAATGCATTAGGTACTATATCTTAATCATTAATTACGTTTACAGAACAAAATGTTACTAACATCATTAGGTGGACATGAAATTCGAGTATGATTCAATAATATCCAATATGTTATATTTCAAAGGATATTTTTTTCTATGGCTACAAACATTATTAGTTTAATAAAAAACAAATTAATTCATTTTATTTCATTAAATTTTGTACCTAGGTTTGGCTTGGAGGTATGTTCATGCCAGAAGCTTATATTACTGCAACAAGGCAAGCAGTAGCTCAGAGAAATAAATGGGCACTAGAAGAACTCATCTTAGATGTTTCATTTACTGACGGGAAGTCCAAGCAAGAACCTGGTTGCTTTATCGTTACTGGACTTTTATTAATGGGTGCTAAACCAGCAGGATCAAGAAAAATCAACTTAACTAATGATATAGAAACAAACTGCCCCCCAGTTGCATTTAAATGGATTCGGTAAGCTTTGCTCTAAACGTCAATTTACAATTTATTATGTATGTCTGCTACAAAAACAAATAAAGAATAATGTTAGGTATTTAAAATTTAGAACTTTCTCTGCCTTAAGAGACTTTTTTGGTAAGCATGTATGAAAATTCCATGTTTTATATTATTCACCTAAAAATTAAAGTCTTCTTCTCCTTTAAATAATTGTTTTTATCTAAGTGGTGATAAAATGCTTACAGCATTTGTATTTTGATCATTTCCATTTTTAGTGCTCAAGACAGAAAGGGATCTACAAGTAAAATAGTAAATTTACCGTTATATACTTCCGCAGATCGCAATGTTCTACTTTACACTCTACAATTTGACTCAGATGAAGCAGAAAATGAATATTATAAACGGGGTGTTGCTATGTTGGCATCAAATTTAGGTTAACACAATTCAATATTTTGCTTTAACTTGTAAAAAAGAGATTTTAAAAATTCAAAACACTGTGGAAATTTCTGAAGCAGACCTGGTTCTTGATGCTGTTATATTAGTAATTATATGTAGTTATACATATACCAACACATACATTATATGTATATAAAAATTTGTAAAGTTTTGCTCAACTTTTTATAAGTATTATTTATTATCAAATTTTGATAAAAGGTCATTTTATAAAATAGACTTATCTGTAGAAGCTATAAAAGATGGTTTCCAATATAATTGTGTAATGGATGAGACTTTATTTCTTCTAAATAAACTGCCTCTAAAATACAGAACGTTCTATTTTCTTGAAGGGGAAAATCGTCAACACAGGAGATTAAACCCTCAAATATATTATAGGCGAATGTCAACAAAGACATTTAAATATTTTTGAATGTTACGCTTGATAGAAGTTTAAAAATGAAATATGTTATGTCGTTCTAACTAAAAAAAAAGAAGTTATTTCAACAATAAACGTTTTATTAATTATTGATTAATACAAACTTAGCAAAATAAACTTTACAATAAATTTACAAATAGAAATCACCATTTTGCATGAATTTTCTTAAGTCCGCATTCAATTCCTGAAATTGCATTTGCAGTGAATGAGAAAAAACGAAATAATATATGAAGCACCCTATACCTGCAGACAAATAATTAGGTATCAAACTTTTAAGAAAATTGAAAAAGACCGCGCATGGTAGAAAAAATAATACCCACTTTGTGAAAAAAGCTATGAATGAGTTCAGAAAGTAGCAGTTAAAAAATTCCCAACAGAGAAAGATAAAGAGGGATTGTGTGAAAAGTATCGGCTGATCACTTTAGCAAACTATTTTCAAAACACATTATAGTCAAAACCTTAGATCTTGATAGTTGGCACTAGTTTTTCAGATAAATGCATGTTCAAGAACTTTAAGACAGCTAGTTGGCATAAACGACATATGAATACGTGCCACCCTCATCTGAAACTGCAAAATATTGTACAAAAACAAACCGATTAGGACAAAACAAATGGCAGGAATAAAAAACGCTTTAGCTGATGGCAGAAAACGGACCAAGACAATTGAAAGTAGTGGTACTGATAGAACTGTCGAACTCTTCACAGATTCGAATAAATTTCAGGTGCAAGATGGAATCGGTTTTGAAATCTCGCTTGAAAAAGTACGGATACACATAAACAGAACTGGAGTTCTGTTTAATACCGAAAACTATCAGTTAAGCCAAATGAAGGTGTCGCTGTCGTAACAAATGTAAAAAGTACGCCCTATAGCGCGTTGGGCTAGCGATCCTATGGTCGTGGGTTCAAATCCGCTCTGTGACGAGGAGTATATTGAATTCGTTTAATTTCGAAAATCAACGTCTACACCAGACCCCATCTAGCTAGCGGTCTGGGAATCTGCGTGTTGGAGGTTAAACTAAATTTAAGGTTCCCAAAAATTTTCTAAAACGACCTTTGAGTTCAGTAGCCCTCTTCGAAGGAATGCCATAGACGCAATCGGAACTACACTATTCAGAATTCTTGGAATAATTCCCACCAATTATTTTGCAAAGATAACCAAAAATAATAATCTTGCCAAAGTCTGAATATTATTACCTTCATTCCTATTTTATTTAAATGTATAAATGCGTCTAAAAAACAAGAAATTTAATTTTCTATACCTTTACAAGTTCAAATTGAGAATAATCAAATCCAAAATTGGGAATTTAATAATTTTAATATAAAAATACACTTTAAAAAGTCGGTAGAAATAAAAATAGTTATATACATATATAAACAGAATAAACAAAGATGTGTTGGGTATTTATCGCACCTCTACAGCTATCTGCTTATTAGATAAATGTCAATTTCTCTTGAAATCAAGTAAATCTAATTTATATGCGATTATTTTTATTATAAGTAAATTCCATAAATCGATCTTTAGTTGATAAGAGTATTTTTCAAATTAGCAATTGATTTTGAAAACATTAATTCCATTGCTACCGAATTGCTGTTTACTTTTTTCACTGTTGATAGCCTTAACAGCTAGGTGGCAAATAATTAAAGAAACGATAGAAGACAAAGGAATAATCAGGAAGGGGACGTTATTTAAAGAAAAATAACAATGAAAGATTTAAAATGTATCCAAATATATTTAAATTTTCACTCTAAAAATCATTAGACGTAAAGCGGAAGATGCTAATACGCCTGAAAACAAAATACCTAAATCGTATCGAATATTATGAATGAATATCTTGTATTTTCAAGCAAACAAATGCTCTCTTTGTTTTCATAGATGAAACTAATTTCAACTGGTATGTATCACGAACTGAGGACGATCTAAAACGCGATATCACGTTGTACAGTTACATTAACTGGTTCACGTGTCGTAAATATTCATCTTTGCCTATATATATCCACCACGGGATAAATAGAGTTTCTTTAAAAAAAGATGCTAAAGAATTTATCGCCACTGCATTAAAAACTGTTGGCAAATTTATAGTCGTCCAGTAGTTTTCGTAATAAACAATGTACTTTGTCACATGAAATTGTTCAGGTTTATACCGAAGAAGAATTGAAAATTCCTCAAATTATTCCAGCCAAATGTATTTCATTCATTACTCACATTCAAGGCCATGTACAACCAATTTTAAATTTATAAAACATAAATTTTAGCAAACCTATTGTGAAAAATGTTTATAATATCGCTGTTTATTCTGTTTATAGAACTATTTTTATTTTACTGACTTTTTAAGTGCAATTTTATACTAAAATTATTAAATTCACAATTTAGATTTGGATGTCAATATCCCACACGAATGCAGATGGTGCGGCCATAATAATGAAAGATTTGATTTTGATTATTCTCAATTTAGATTTGACTATTCTCAATTTTTTATTTTGATTATTTCCCATGTGAACTTGTAAAGATATTTAGTGCTAGCATTATTTAGTTTTTTATGCTTACTCTTTGATGTTCATATCAGAAATAGTTTTTACCACATCAATAATTTATATTTTAAAAAGTTGCGCGTTTTTAAATATGAAAGATGGCTGTGTCTTTAATTGCATGGGATAAACGATAAAACAATATTACACTATATTATACTGATAGGCTGAATCCGACAATTTATTGAAGGAGGAACGATTGGACGTGGAACTAGAAAATTCATACTTTTTTTCTTAATATTATTCTTATTAAATAATAAACTTTAAAACAGGTATTTTTATGTGGTAACTACAAGTACAGTTCAGAACGTTCAGTGCAAAATGTATACGGTAAAAATATATACTGGTTGAAACGTTTAAATAAGTCTAAAGGTATATTGGTAGAGATGTATACTAATTAAAATGTATGTATACAGACATAAATTCAGTTACAAAGTGATTTGTCAATAGATTTTTGAAACTGGGTGCCAGATTGCCTGGAAAAAATGTAAAAGTAAATTTGGCTTGATTGACAAAAAAATCATCTGACCAATATAGTCAACTTGCCTTGACTGTTAGTGTCAAGATGATTTGTCACCAATAAAAGACTTCCAAAAGTGGCCACATTCCCAAAAGTAGATATCCCATAGAGTCAGGGTCAGGGATAGGATAACTTTATCAATAAATTTATCTGTAGATAACATTGCAATCTATCCACTGATCTCAAACACAGTTGAAGATATTAGGTATATCCATTAGCTAAAAGATGATGGTTAGCTATGGATATTGTTTCATCAATAAAACAATGAGTGTTTATATTTATTTTCACAGTACTTAGCTTAGCCACACAGCAAACATGTTTATTTTAAACACAGTACTTAGCCACATGGCAAATGTGTTTTTTTAAATATTGTTAAAATATTGTTTAGTTTTTTCTTGTATAATATAAGATATTTAATAAGTTATTTTAATGATAAGTTAGTGCTGTGTGTGTAGTAAAATAACTTATTCTCAAGAAAAAACTGACACTAAACTAAGGATTTAAAAAATAGCATCTGCCATGTGGATAACACCATACTTAGCTACATGACAGATGTATTGTTTTAAATAGACTATCTGCCATGTGGCTAAGTATGGCATTTTTTAAATATTGTTAACTTAAGAATAATTTTTTTTTAAATCCTTAGGCTTAGGGTTAGTTTTTTGAATAAGTTATTTAAAAAGTTATTTTAATGATAAGTTAGTATAGTAAAATAACTTATTTTCAAGAAAAAAGCATACTTAGCCACATGACAGATATGTTGTTTTAAATAGACCATCCACCATGTGGCTAAGTACAGTGATTTTTTATTCCATCACAATCCACAGCTGTGGATATTGTTTTATGATATAGTAAAACTAAAGTGATTTTGAGGCAGAAAATAAAGTTTTACATTAATGACAAGTAAACTCCCACTCACTGGTGATAAGTTGGTGCAGTAAAAAATAACCCTAACAGGGTTCTCACTCTTTGGGAATATTGGGAAAAAACCAAGGTTTGTGTTTCTATCGGGAAAATTCCAAGGTTTTTGAAATTTCAAAATGAAAAATAAAAATTACCTTGAAATTTCCTAGGTTTTTATCATTTGATAGGCTTCCATATATTTCA
>JAUYWI010078697.1:0-13429 GCA_034780595.1 Parotoplana pacifica
ACGACTGATGAGACCCAAAAAGGTCGAAACCGGTCTCGTAGTGGCTTTGCTGGTGAATAAAAAATTTATTTATTTAATTCTTTACAGTTGTGGGAACACTTTCTATTTGATAAATATTGTTTGCCTCGCATTGTATCTCTCTTCTCCCCTCTTTCATTACGATTGTGCCTTATAAATATCAAATTTTCAACAATTGTACCTACCCCACATAAAATGTAAATAAATACAGGAATTTGTGCATTTCTCATTTTTAACCGTTAATACAAATGCATTGGTTGGTAATTCCAATCAATATTTGGTATATGTATGTGTTTTAGCCAGATAGTTGTTTGTTTGTTTGTTTGGATTGTTGGTTGGTTTTTGTTAATTCTTCATAATTTTGTTTCTAACCGATTTTTGTTTAGAGATTGTACTGGAAGTATGTGTATAGGTCAAGCCATAAGACTGCCTATAATCTTATCTAAATTCCGGGAGATTTTCAATAAATGCTAATATATTATTTAGATTTATTCTAGCTGCGTTTTTTTTCTTTAAGACATTTGTGTAAACAATAAATTTCTTGCTATCTATCTATATAATTTTGTAGAAAGTAGGTAACAAGTTTATCATAAGAGTTGTATACCTCATAGATCACATAAAACTAAAGTTAGATCAGAGATAAATATTTAAAAAGTTTCAATAAAATTAATAAACGTTTTTCTATAACATTACCAATTGATGTGCATTTCTTAGTTTTACATGATATGGTTTTGAAAAGTTTTCATTAAAAAAAGAGAACTGAACTATTAATTTACCAAATTATCTATTTTAAATTTCCTAAGTGTTAAAACTTGAATAGATGATTTTATTTAATATTTCAGCTTGAGAGAGACATACTGATGGGAGGGGGGTTACTTACAAATTTCCCACATAGTTAAATTTTATGTTTCCCCGCATAGAATATATTTGTTTAAAGTGATAGTTTGGTCATTTTAAGCACAAAATGCTCAGCTCTTCTTCTAAATATAACCATCCAGTGGCTCTATTACATGTTTTAGTCATAATTTTAGCGAAATGTGATTGGCTGTTAAAAATGTTCTATAGGTTGACAAATTAATTATTCTTTTAGAAATGTTACAAAATAGGTATTAGAGAAATACAATTTTGGGTGGAAATTTGTGCAGATACCCCGTTTTTGTTTTATGCCATTCAAGAGCGGATCATGTGACTGGTGTTTGATTTTCGACTAGCACTCACGTTTTCTTCAAATCTGAAATATTCTAATCTTAAATTGAACGATCTTCTAAGTAGGATCAATAAATAATTGTATATACATATTTTACTACAATTAGTCATTTTGCCCTTAATAAATCCGGGAAAGTAGATATATCAAATAACTTGAAACATTTAGTACTACTCCTTTTTGATCCAAATCTTTTTGTTATAAAAAACGCAATAAAAATTAGCAATTTATACATTTTTAACCTGAAATGGAAATACAATATAACAAGAAAAACATTCTTCCTTTCCTTACTGTATTCAGGGGAAATTATCAATGCACATGTGCGTTCTTCCTTTATTGTTTTTATACTCTTGACAATAATTTGCCACTGATTTAAATCAAGTATTTTTTGTTGTCTGCAGTTCTGTATGAATGTATGAAATGTCTTATTCATTTCATTTAATATTTGCATTATTCAAATTCAAATGCTATCAGAATTTGAAACAATTTACTTCCATCTATTCATTTAAGGCTTTTGATGAATCAAAATTTAATTAAATAAAACAAACAACAAAATGTGTAATAAAATAATTCTAAATACGAGTTCCTAGAATTTGACTTACTTTACAAACCAACTGATACTTTAAAACCGGATATATTCGATTAAACGCCGGGGCCAGGTATAGATGCGCGGGTCATAGTCTGCTCAGTATTTCAGTTAGGCAAATGGCTAGGAGTAATACCATAGATATTAATTTACATAGATACTTGATATCTATTGTAAGTATCCCGGGTATGTAGACTTAGACTTGTCTTCATTATTAAAAACAAAAATTTGGGGAAGCTCCAATGCTAATAAACGTCGGACCTTGAATAAACGCTGGTAATTTAACAGTAACTATTGGTCTTGTAAAAATACACGTATTATTTAAAAAAAATTATGTTATGTACTCTACACAATTTAAACAAATATGTAGGTACAAATGAAGTTTAATATTATTTTAGTACTTATTTTAATAAGACAATAAAATAATTTGAATTGGATTTGTAAAAAAGTTCTGAATAATTCTTAGAATTGTACCTACTTTACAAATTAAGTGATTGTTATTATCTGCTAGTGTAAGGTTTTTTAATATTTCAAAAGTAGATACATACATACATACCTTTTACGAAATGCTAATATAATTTTCATTGAACTTTCCAACGACTATAAAAGTAAGCTTTAAAATTAAAGTACACCTACTTTGAAAATAATTCGAAATGTCACTTTATATATCTACACCACGACTTAGAACCAAAGGATCTCACTTATTAGGGAAACTTTTTATCTTAACAATTAGGTATCTGTTGGTGAAGAGGAGCGAAGGAGGCGACCAAAATAGCAACGATTTCCATTGCTAACTACTTTTAATAAATGTTAAAGTAATGAAATACAAGGTTATTCAATATGTATAAAAGAAAACTAATTTAGTGATTGTTTTACGATTTAAAACTGATTCAGTGACGATATTTTTGTAGTAAGTGTATTTTTTATGCATATCTCTAACCCCTATGTCCAAATTATACGTATATTGTAGGTACATATATTGACAGTCATGCCTCCACACACCAAAAGAAATTAGTATTATTTGTCCCAGAAAATATTCAAAATCCGTCTTTAAAGAAGCTGTTGGTTAGGCTTTCGATGTAAACAATTGGATAGCAAAAATGTATGCTCCATTAAGAGTACTTATGAAATTTAGAACGAACTGGCGTCTCTTCCTGAAATGTTTTAAAATATTTAGAAAAATCAAATTTTGTGTCTTCTATTTAATCCACTACAATTGACTTGTAAAGGCTGATTTTTATTATTCTTCTTGTACCCATGCCCGAATTATACGTTGCCGTACTCGGTAAACTTGTACATAGTCCATCTTTTCATAAACATGGTCTATCCAAATATACTTAAAATACATAAACCACTAACTGTACAAAAATACTTAACAAATATTTTTTGATCCGTGACCTATACCAAATGTAGTTATTATGTAGATTGCGTACGTCTCAGTCTGGTACAGGACATCGATACTGAACATTTACAACTACCAGTCTGCCAGAAAACGATTGACATTCGGATTGTTTTCAATTCAAAAGATGAATTTTCTCAAAGTAAATATTGTCTTGAATAAAAAATCTTTCTAAGATTAATTGTTGTTCTATATGTATCTCTAATTCGTGCTCAGATAGGTATGTTGCTATGAACTTGCCAACGAAATGTTCTTCAAACATAGTTATCATTTATCAAAATGAAGATCCAAGCATGTCTCAAACCCAAGTAATATCTAGTACAATTACAAAGAGAAATCTCAAAACAATTATTCAATGTGTAAAAAAAGTATAAATAATAATTTGTGTTCATTCTGATTGGGTATTTAACTCGTCTCTTTAAACGACCAAACAGAAGATAACGCATATTAGCGTGTTCCATATTATTATATAGGAATGCTCTAAACACCATTTTCTTCTACAAAAACCAATACTTTATTTGGATCGAGCTGATTTCCTTTCTAATTTTCTGGTGGTGGTGTAACACATTCCCAGAGACACCATACAATTCGGGAATAATTATAAAAATAGATTTATCTATTGGAGCAGATGAACCTAATTAACCACACTACTGAAGGAATCCACAGTTTCTTCTTGTAAACTACCAAAGATGAACGGAACTATATCAGTGACTTAATTAATGTGCACCAAATAAAATCAATATTCTTTGACTCCTTCCACTTAACTTCGATCTCTATTGCAAATTAGATTCTACTAAGTGATGTTTCTCTGAATTAAAGTTAATTAAATGAACAAGATTGGAACTAACTCAGTATCTAATCTTGTCTTCTAACGTAATTGTCAGTTGCAGTCAGCATCAAAACTATTTCTTTAATTTAAAAATATCATTTTCTTCGGTTTCTAATGAATGTCGCAGTTCTCATGAAGGTCCTATTTGTACTATTCGTGCTCACTGGGCTTGCAACGTGTGAAGACGGCAGCTTGTCAGCAGTAAGCGTGACGGATGGCAGTTGTACCCTGCAGCGTCCCAACAGGACCAATCCGTTGGTCCTGGTGATGGTGCCGTTTCAGTCGACTTACATCTTCAATCGACAACTGGTGCAGCCGGCGCTAGAAATTGGTTTGGACAAGATCCGAACAGATCACCGGTATAACAAAGTTGTTCGCCAACTCAAAATGATTATCCAGGACAGCACCTGCACCGAGACGCGTTACGCCCTCTATCGAGTTGTCATGTCCTACATCAACAAACGACCTGAGTAAGTAAAACATTGTATAGTCACTACGTGGCCTCTGAAATAGGTACCTGGTGCAAATAAACAGTGCATCATGAAACCTTTGTGACCTTCCATGGATTCCCGGGTCAGTAATTAGCCTGGATAGCTCAGTGGGTAAGACACTCGCCTTACACGCCAGAGAGTCCCGGTTCGAGCCTATCCACGACTGATGAGACACAAAGAGTTCGAAACCGGTCTCGTAGTGGCTTTGCTGGTGAATAAAATTAATTTGATAGATCAGTTGTGGGGACACCAATTCATCGAATTCATAGCCTGGGTATATTATGAAAACTTAATTTACCATGAAATTTTATTGCGATTCTCAAATGCTGTCTAATTACATGATTCAAAACAAACGTTTTATTGATATTTGATTAATAATTTGGTTTTATGATCAACAAACTTAAAAATTTGTTGTATGTGATTAGAAAAGTATATGAAAATATAGGTCAACTTTCATGTGAAGTTTTTATTTTAACATCTTTCAATGCCTCTCCTAACACTGTACATATCCTCAAGAAACAAAACTAATTTTAAAAACAAGGGAAACGAAAATAGTTGGAGATAGAACAAACTTTCTTTCTTTATCTAGCTATTAAATTTGTATTTTTATGTTATATGTTTCAGACTTTAAAGAATATTTTTGTTTTTGTGTTTATTATTTCATTGTTTAAATTGACAATACTTTTCCGCTGTTTTTAAAATTAGTTTCGTTTCTTCAGTCGAATACTATGAACCTATCGGAATAAAAACTTCATATTGGACGTTAACTTGTCTTCTTATTGTTTTTCTTAAAACATTTGCTGTTCCTCAATTTATTAAGCGCTTTTTAGTGCATTAAAATGAGTAGTTATGTATCTATTCAGAAGTGCCCCATTCTCTGACCTATATTATTGAAATACAGAATTAATATTTAGGTTGACAAGCAGACGAGTCATTGACCAATCAGAGTAGTCGATTTGTTGGCAATGACCTCAAGAATTCATTGCCCGGTCATTAAAAGTACATTTTTAGAAGTAGGTACGTTTTAATATGTTGCCTTTTTCAATACAATATTTAAGTAATTAGTTTCGTTATACATCTTCACAGAAATATACATACATGAAAGCGCTTATTGAAGCACATCCTTTCAGCAGATGCTGTGTTATTGGTCGCAGACAAAAGATGAAAGAAAAACGGGCACATATGTTGTTGTTTAGCTAAAGTGCATTTTTATATGATAGGTATCTTAATTCACAGGTGCTAGATGCCTGAATCTCGATATAACGAAATCATACATTATTATTTTCCTAAATGTTAATTTATTAAAATTGGGCGATTGTTGATCATTAACACAAAGTGTTTTACAACATAATATTCTTCGTTATTTAGCTACCCAAAAGTCATCTTGAATATTTATACTAACATATAGGTACAACATAATAAAAGAGTTTAGGATAATCTTCAACTTATATACCTACCTACTTAGTAAAAGAAGCCCTTTAAGTAAAAACTGAGAAAACCCAATGACCCGTTATACTATAACCTATTGAAACTTAACAAATTTCACACTAAATTTTGTAGGATATGGAACTTGTAAAATTTTAAAGATTTACAGCCTCAGTACCTAAACCTACTGAATATGGCTTACCTAAAAAAAGCCACTAATCCAATTAGGTTTCCATTAACATTCAAAAGCGGCAAAAAATTGTGTATGCACCTACATAAATAATAATTATAGAAATGGGATATTTAAACTATCTAAATAAGTTCTATCTAATAATAAGAAATTATTCAGGCCCAGATCCCTGCTTTTAAACAAGGTGGTTAAATATTTCCATGTTCACTGACTCAGAAGATTAATGTACCTTGCTTCGCATTATAGATAGCCTTCACGAATCTGAGAATGCTAATAGCATATTCCTTTCATGTTATCTTTGATACTAAACAATATTATTTTGGAAAAATGATAAGATGGCCAGTCGATTATTCTTTGTTCTGATTTTGAATATATAAAAAAAATTTTCATAAAAGGAATGGCTTGCCACATTACTACCCCCCCCCCCCAGATATAAAATTAAATATTCCAAGTAGTCAAAAACAGGATTCTGGTCGCATAAGTTCAGGTTATTATGTATAACTTATTTAAAAGTCTCTAGGTTTTGTTTCATTCAATATTGTTGAGGCAGAATTATGATTTTATTTTTCTTATAAGTGTGAATGATGTTTTCTAAGGTACAATGTTGATCTTAGATTAAAATTAATATTTTATTTTCTAAATAGGATTTAGTCATTTAAGAACTGTTGGGGTTATATCCTTTTTTTAAATGAAAAAGGAAGATATTGGAATTTCTGTAACATTAACTGGTTTGAAAATAATCCGTATGTTATTAAGTTCATTTGTACCAACTTGTTTCCTTTGTTGGAAAAATATTTTGATATTTCAGTAATTGTTTAATCCATAATGCATTTTATGAGCCACATTGTTAAACAGCATAGATAGATAAATTTGGAAAGGAATATTGATCAATATATTTTTTAAATTTTCTTTTAGGTATAATACTATTTTAAGATCATATTAGCATACAGGAATCAGTTTTTTGTTTATTTTTTCCTCTTTGATATTTGTGTTTCTTATTTAATTTTTCCGGTTTGAATACCTTATTAGATAGGTAATGAGTATTTTCTATATTTAAACAAAGTTTCTTGTAATCCAGTCAAGTATTACAATCAGAAACATTAAGTAGTTAACAAAAATAGTCCATAATATTCTATATTATACCACATAGATATTTATCAACTTGTCGTGTTACTATTTTCATCATTTTTTGTATAAATTTCACAATTGTTTTTGGTTTCAGTTTTGTATTTAGCTTGGTTTGATTGAAAATGGTCATAGCAGTTTGATTGAACTCGAAACATGTTTCCAGAATGATGTTTGGTTTTAAGGCTTTAGTCTTGTTACTTTTATCGGAAAACTTGTGTAGATATTGGTAGGTACCTATTTGCAAAATTCTATCGAACTACGATTTAACAGTTTTTTGTGCTGATATGTATAACATATCGTCTTATGAGACGATTGTAGTTTCAACTGGATACCTATTCACGAGAAATAGACATGAAAAGCCACCTTTTTGCTAACAAGTTTTGAGATGTATATTTCCATTTGAATGTTATCATATTTTGTAAGAAGATGTAATGATTTATTTTTGTATGAAGATTTAGTACTAAAAAATCATTTACTTGTCACTTGGTGAAGAGAATTGCTGAGGACAACCATTTTTGTTGTTAACATTTTTGTTTCTAGGCACGAGATCTTAGGGAGATAGAAGTCAGTAGTCATTTATAGAATAAATAAGAAAGTTTTTGGTGCCTTAATTATATTCCTGTTATTATTTTGTACTTTGATTATTTACTTTGTTTGTTAGCACTTAAGCTTTCTCTTGAGTTAAGGCGTAAGTGGTACTCTAGTTCATAACTATCTTCAATTTAAAGTATCCATCTTTTTTATCTTTATTATAATCTTGGGAGGACTGGCAGGCTTTCCAATTTCCTAAGTTTTGCAATATCACCAAATTCTCCAAAAAAACAAACATTTCCACCCAAAATCCACATTTGAAAATCGCATTCAAATTCTTATTGGATAATAAAGTCGACGACGAATCAAAATCTTCTGCGATTTTGGCCTTCCGACGCACCAACCCTGGACTGAGAGAGTGATTATTACAACGTTTTCCTTTCTTTACCTATTGACAAAATTGGTTTAAAATTGCATTTGAAAATACTTTTTGTTTGTTTTTAAAAAGCAAATATCTGACTGACTATAAATAAGCTAGCAATAGCAGGAGGCATTAAAATCAGTTTTCATCTAATCTGTTAATGGACATGATCTAATCGGATATGAAAATGTATTATAACGGATGTAAAGATATATTTAATTAAAATATGTTTTGCATCATGAATGCTAATGCCTATTCCAATTTTCCATTTATCTACTTGAACAGAAAAGTTAAATGAATATTCTTCCGACCGGTAAAACAAACAAAACTGTATGAAATCCACCATTTTTTCCATCCTATATAGGTAAAAAGCAATATTATTTTAGTAATTCATTTCAGTACCTAATATAATGAAATTATTAAAGTACAACCCCAAAAGGATTCGATGTATGTCATATATAGTTAGGTTCCTATATGTTATAGTGTATAGCATCTGCTCAAATCAATTCTGAAATGTCAGATATAAAAACGAATACCCTAACCCAGTAGGTTTTCCATTTTAATTTTGTTAATTAATTTGAATGAATTCTTTTAAAATTTATTTGAGTAGGTACTAGATAACCATTTTTATAAATGTAAATTACTAGAGCTTACTTCTACAATCTTGAATATCAATGTGCCATATATTCGTAGATACCTCCTAAATTGCTTAATTTTCTATATAACTGCAAACTTGGCTTTGTATATAATATGTATATGTATCTATTGATTCTCTTTGAAGTATTTAATTAATAATGCCGATAAAATTATCGTGCAACAAAATGCTAGGTATAGCTTTAGACTAGTCTTTTATACAAGATTTCAATACTAATCGTGTAAAGGTTTAATTAATGTGCTTGCAAATCTTATACAGCTGGTTCGCTAATAGAAATTGTTATAATTTTGGAATTTATTTTTAATTTTCTATTTGTAATACCTAGGTAGTAAGGAATAAACTGCTCTATAAAATTTTTTTGGATAGAGCTCCCGCGTGAAGGAATCCTACTTTTTCCATAAACCATATTAGGTATACCAAAGAAACTCCACACATGTACAAGACGGTCCATAAATCCCTAGGACTTTTGAAATTATGACACTTTTTGACTCGGCAGAAACACTATTTCATTTTTTTAAATTTAATAGTTTATCTATGACACTATGCAAAAAAACAACTTGTAGACCGTTGTAATCCACTCAAATTTAGAATCTGTGAAAGATCCATGTTATAAATTTCCCGAAAGGTTTGTAGACGAATATTGTTGAATTTCTGGACGATTGAACTATATAAAGGACAACTAAACCTTTTAAATAATTGAGATTTCCACCTTCGTAAGATTATAACTTTTGGTGCCAGTAACCTCGGCCATAGCGCATTGCCATACTAATCAAATCGGGACTTCTAGGATGGCTATGCGACTGGACCATACTTTCTAAACCATCAATCAGAAAATATTTCTCTAAAATACTCTCTTATTGCCAAAAAGTCGTGCACCATCTTGTTTAGAACTCATAGAACGTTTTTACTGGATATTATATTCAATTAATTATTATTTGAATTTGTGATTTTGGATTTGTGTTTCATAGATGCTTGTAGTTTTTATATCTAAATTACACGTGCTCAATCGGACAAAATTTAATTCTAGCCCAACCCATCCACGCGGGAAGTATGAAAACCAAAAATCATAGGCACTTAATGGCCCACATATACCATGGACATAATGCTTGGAGTATTGATCGATTGACTGTCTCTCCATCAACCGCAGTCTCTTTGATTATTTTACCTGCTGGAGTTATCCAAGTGCCAGATGACGCCTGGTATAGGCAGCCCGTTTTCTAGAAGCAGCATTTTTCAAAATGTATAAATAACAAAAATGATTCTTATAACATAACAACGTTTCATAAAATTAGGTAGTCAATTAAAATTCAACTCAAGTTATTAAAAATTGCATTAGCAAAAGTATTAAAATATTATAGTCACTTTTTACTTGCATGTAATTTTAACTCATTCAATACTTTGCCTTTAAAAATAAATTCCCTCCTTTTAAGCATTTTTAGTTCATGACAATAATAAAATTTGAATTAACATTCTCTGTCGACGATCCCAGAAATGTTTTTCGTTCTTGGTTGAAGATAACTAACTAATGATAATCGCTCGTGTAGACAGTAAGCTTTTAAAAGTTAATCTTTGCGTGATCAAGAACAAAACTATTGTGTAGTGAAGCTCTTATGAGATTCGTTTAAAAAAAGTAGAATCTTTATAAATTGCACAGCCGGAAAATGTATAAATGTATCTTAGCCAATGGCAATTGGCTGCTAGCTAGAAAGCTCAGCCTTGCCTAATGACATTTTAGGATAGTTGAAAATAGGCTATTTTGTGTCCTTCCTATTAAAATGTGAAATGGTTTCCTAACTGGTGGTAAGTAACTGTGCCAAATTTTATCAAAATTTGTCAAGGAGGTTGAGAAATTCAGTATCACAAAATCTGTTTTCTTATTTTTCTTTTTTTATTGAGTCTTTTTGTTACCCTATAGGGCTATTTGGACTTGGTCCCGACTAGATCCGTCGGCAGTGTATTTAATGAAGTGTGTAAGAAGGCCAGTCCTACATCACTCATTGGAGATGGTAGCCCACTGGTCAGACCGGTGCTCCTATCCCTTCTTTCCTTTGATCCATTTCCCCAATGGTTTCATTTCCTGCTTGTCACCGTAGAAGATAAGATCATTTTTATTCTTCCTCTTCTTCTCTATCTTCTGCAATATCATATTCTAAACATTAACCAATTTTAATTATATTTGGCACCAGGACTAAATTTGGGACAAGCAGTAAAAATCCGTTGTCAGATCTATTTTGCGGTTGCTAGTAACACAATATTTCATAGAACCAACAAAGTTTTACAAATTTATGCCACAAAACTACACATTTAAAACCTTGTTACCATATATGAACTTTCATTTAATTAACTTCTACATACATATCAACTGTGCTAGGGACACCGACATTGCATAGCAACAAGGCATTTTTACACATTTATATCACAAAACTACACTTTTATGCGTCTATGGCCATATAAAACCTTAGTTACCATATATGAACTTTTATTTAACCAACTTTCTACTTAGCCATGGTTAATAAGAACAGGAATATAGCATATCAACAAATGTTTTACAAAAGTATCCCACATAATTATGTTTTTGTGAAATTGACCATAATGAAAGTTTAGTTAACAGAATACAAGCCTTTATTTAATTAGATTTCCACTTAGAAGCTGTTGCTACAATCACAATATAGCATGGCAACAAGCTATTTAACTGCTAATTTGGGCCACATAAATATTTTTTATTGTTATTTGACTACATAAAACCTTAGTTACCATATCTGAACATTCATTTTGATATATTTTTCTCTTAGGCCAATATTGCATAACAACAAGCATTTTTAAAGATATTTGATTGATTACATTTCAACCTTAGCTAATACCATCACTTTTGTATAGCAAACACAAATTGTATGAATTTATTACAAAAACTATGAAAATTTAAGACCAAAAAGGTCAAACCCTAAATAAGTGAAATTATTTTTGGGTGTCAGCTCTCTTTTTATGAATATTTTTGTGTTTTAAGATAAATGATATTTTAAAATATTAGAGCTAACAAAGCCCATATACGTCTAAAAATAAATATTATAAATTTTATATTTTCTAATACCTTTAATGAAAAAGATTAAAATAAAGACTTTGGAAATCTAACACAAACAATTTGCCCAAATAGCAATTATAGAATTTTAACTTTGTTAAAATATCATTTATCTAAAAGCAATATTATTGATATAGTGAGAGCAAACAACCAAAAATATTTCACTTATTTGAGCTAACACACATTTTAGTCCTTCTTTTTGAAACAAATATGTTGGAAATCCAAATAGGTAGTAATTATAGCATATTATGTATTCCAGGTGTGTTATGCATACCTTTCCGGAACATTTAATTCAGAGGTTTCCTCTTTCGGAAACATGGAGAACCTAAGTGCACCACCTTTATAATGATCAAAATTTAGTAATTTTTTGAAATTGTTGTAACTTAATTATTTCTCTGCAGAAAACACATTATCCTAGTTTTATAGGGATATTTGTGTGGTAAATATTAAGAAATGCTGCTCGAACTGGAACAAATAATTAAACTTTTTATAATAACAAAAGAAAGGAAATAGCTTTGGTTAACTTCTGGTCTGTGAATATACCGCATTCTAGATGGAATACTATATATTTGAATTTAATTCATTTCTAAAAATATTCTAAGACCCACATTAGACCAATTATTATTTGCCATGCGCTTACCCTTTAAAAACCAATTTTGATGTTCTTCAAGATAATGCTGGTTTTCAGATCTCTGCAATGCAAACTCACTCCCTATACAATATACCCATCAAATCTTTTTCAGACAGGCCTGATTGTAGATGCAGACATGCCTAGCTAGTTTATAATATAAAATAACGCAAGCAGGTAATTAACACAAGTGGATAGGTACATTTAGATTATTGAATTTCATAGATATTTTTATATAAATTAATTTTATTCCCTAACGAATTCATGTTGTTTGCTGGAATGTAACATGATGTAGATCAGAAATTAAAAAAATAGCACTACTTACAACGAATACTGGAGAAAAAAAATCAAGGGAAAAAGTAACTCTTATTTTTTATTGATTTAAAATTATTGTTTACTTTTTAATGTTTTTTTTACATACGGTTCGCTTTTTAAAATTTAATTTTTAAAGTTGCATAAACTAAAGCGGACCGTTAACTTTTTTTAATTGGAACCCTAAAGCTAGGTACTGGTCTATTTCTATGATTTTAGCTGATTTGGATAATTGACGGGTCAAAATTCTTGCCTGGTAAAATCCATTTTATTAAATAAATATCTGATGAATCTTCCGTTTCAGTGATTGCTCTGGAAGCAAATTAAACATTAGCTCTTTCCAAATTATAATACCTAGAAATATAAAATAGATCTTCAAAAAATCACAGTTTAGACTTTCATTATGAATTGTGTTTCTTAAAATATATCAATATTATTTCAAATTAGTTACCAAATTATTGGTTTATCTACTTTTAGATCTAATTAAACTATTTCGTTCAGGGACTACAGCTCGTATTCTGCTAATTGTTCTATCT
>JAUYWI010078708.1:0-13429 GCA_034780595.1 Parotoplana pacifica
AACCGTCACTCTTCCCATAATCTAGTTATTATTCAAAATGTAAAAGGCTAAATAAGCACTAGTTGAATTAAAAGGCATTAGTTCAATATATTTTTCATTGTTGTGATATTTGTTTGTTCATTGTCTATAAACAATTTAATATTTGGCAACAAGTTTTCTTTAACCAGTTTAAATAAATTTAAAAAACTTACATCTCCTTTCGAGATATACAATCTTTCTTTAACATATGTATTTGTAGACTCCACCTCTTTGCATCAACAGCCTTTGCAATGGCCTCCGCCTTCTTTTTGGTTATTTTATTCTGAGTTTGCTGCTTTTTCAGTTCAATAAGCTTTTGCTTGTCCCGTTTATCCATAGCCGAAATTCTTATGGACGGTGCTCCATACAAATTGCAATTCGGCTGCCATTGAAGTTAGTGGTTGTAATTCTGGTTGTGGTTCAGTTGAAGAAACAAATGACTTCAAGGAAGTCTGCTTCCTACTGGCTTCTTTGGCTTCAAAAGATGCTTTTTGAAGGATCAGATTATCATGAATTTAGTATATAAATAAGAAAACAACAATAAATTTTAAAAAATAAAACTTACTTTATGTTTACTACATGCCATATGCTGTCTAACTGCTGTTTCGCAACCGAAAATTGGCCAAAACAATCAAAAACACAGGTAGTGCACAGTGGGCCAGAATGTCCAAAAATCGGAGAAAATTATAACTTTTAAACTATGTATATATCCTATGACTTTAGTTTTGGTGTCTACCCCCACTAAAGTTAATCTGACGGTTTTAATAGTGTCATAAGCTTTTATTTTAGTTACTATGGTAATGATCTGGGCCTTAGCAACAACAAAAATCGATTTATTTAAATGCTTGATAAATCGTAAACTATACATACATCCTAGAATCTCAATTTTAACCTCTATCCCCACTAAAGTTGATACTGCGGTTTTAATACTGCCATTGTTTTGTTTTGGTTACTATTGTAATGCACAAGGCCCTAACAACGAAAATTTGATACAAACTATGTGTATTCTGCTAATATAATAATTCTGCACAATGAACTGAATATAAACAATATTAAACTTTACACTTTCTAAAGGAAATATCACTATGTGTTCAGCAACAGTATATTATCTGAAATCTAAATATATTGTAGATTGTATAATAGGAATGATACACAGAAGTTAATTATTGTTTTATGGACAATAAAATGGTTACTTATTTCTTAAATATATATGTACAGCTTCAGATTATAAGTTTATTTGGGCTGTTACATTTCAGCATTGCTATCACTTTTTCAGGCAGTTGTTATTTATTTCTGGGAGCTTGAACAGATCTAGACAAACGTAAAGAACAAAATTCACTTGCTATTGGAAGTCTTCTCAACAAATCTTCATTGGAAACAATTCTTGAGAACTTCCTTACACGAAACTAAAGGAATTTCTTCAAATCTTCCTCGGACAGCATACCAATTATCTCGTGACCATGGATCAATACTCTGTAAAAAATTGTGGCATATTGCGCCCAAAGGAGGATACAATTTGACAAATCTGTTGGCAATTAGCTAACAATAGTCTCGAAGTATGTCAGCATCAATGTTGAATCCTGAATAACAATGTAATCAGAATCGTCTAGCAACTCCTAATCGAAATCAAGAATCTGAGCCATCTGAAAAGCTTCATTGAAAAATCTTCTGGAAGTGTTGCCATCATTAGTTGTTTCTAAACCTCCAAATTTGTCTCTGATTTTATTTTGTATTTTGTTTGTTTTTTATTTCTCCATTTTATTTATCTACTGCTTTAGTTATTCGGCCAAAATTTGACATTCATTCTGTAACGCATTCCATAAAGCGTATCCAACAGTGCAATATGGATATGCCACACTTCCCTTCTTCGTGAATCGTAAGGTTTTTCTGAATGATATTGATATCATTTATTTGTTTTGGTGTTGCCCGGCATATTGTGCAACACAGTGAATTTGTAACATCGTAAAGTACCACCGCAACCTTACCATCAATCACAGTTAATTCTGTTGCATGCCTTTCATGCAGAGTTCTAGCATCATCAAGTCTAACTTCAGTTGGTGTTATAATTTGTACTGAATTAAAATACTGTTCTTCCAATGGGATACTTCTTCAGTTGTTTTTTTATAAATTGGAAACGTATAGGCCTGCAAAATAATGTGGAAGATGGTCGAGGGTTGTGCCATGTAATCTTATTGTGAATGGGAGTTTCAACTGTAATGGGACTGTGCTAGTCAGAATGATACTGCTCTCATGTTTGAGGTCTCTAGCATCACCAGCAGATGTTGCTTGTTTATACAGACTTTGGATCTATCAAACCCAATCTTACTTCTAAGAGTTAGTTAAGTAGAAGCAGATGAACTAGGAATACTTTGAAAAAGAACACATCTTTGGGATTCGCATAGACGCCCTAGCTGTAATGATCAAAAAAGACTTTGTATATCAAGCCCAGCTTCGTAATCTTAGACAGTCCAGCTTTCCGTATAAGGCATGGCAGAGTCCTTTGCTTTCCGGACATCGTTATAGGGTGGACACAGTGAAGTCCCTTGATCAACTGCCCAATTCCTAATCCATTGGTATGACATTTAATATCTCCATCATGTAGGTTGGACTTGGGATATTAAATTATTTGGAGAAGTTAAAGTCTCCTTAGCTGTCGCATTGACCCTCTTTCTTGTACATGACGCTAATACAAATTCATCTACAAGATATTTAAAAAAAATTCTAACTTCATTAAAATTAAGGCTCAGTGTAGGTCTAAGAGCTTCATAACACTCGACAGCTCGTTTTGAGAGATTACCTTCTTTCCACGTACGACGAAAACTTTAAAAAAGTATTTATTAATTTATCAAAAACGTCATTTGGTATCTTCTCTTTGATGCCATTTCAATACATTTAATGCATTTTCATGTTTTCCTTATTGTGTCATCACTTAAAGAAATTTGATGGCTTATGGACATGTCTATCTGAAGGAAAATGAATTTAGCATATTTTGTGAGATTTTAATATAAATGCGATGTACGCCCCATCCTCCCCTAGAGACAATTTTATGCATCTGAATCTTATTAGAATTATCAAATAATAAGCACAAAATCACCGTGTTCCCTCCTGTTCTATATTTTTTCAATCACTTTAATATTAGAAATGTGGACCTAAATCAACTCGGGCAAAAAATTATAATATTAAACACTTTCAAAAAGTCCTGTCAAATTTACTTTCATAACACAAAAGATTTCTCTTAATCAAAAATCATTATGGAATCATGCACATGGTCTACGTAGTACGTACATTTTTAATTTGGTTTTTAAAACTTTAATAAGTTGTTAACTATTTATATCTCTTCCCCAACCTGCAGCCCCAATGTTTGGTTCAAAAAGAGAACGATGTAGATACATCAATAAATAGAAAATTTATTTCAAATTGGTAAAGGTAAAAAAGAACCACTTAATAGAAATCACACTATAAGTTCAACCAATCTGCTATGACGTTATAACGTATATATATTATGTATAAATATTACACTGTGTATGTATATAAGTATATTATGTACCAAAGATAGTATTCTTTGTAATAACTGTACATATAGAAACAAGTTTTGTACAGAAAATACAGAAAGATTATATAGGGTGTCCGAAAAGTCTGGAATCATAGGAAAACAGGACATCTGGTTCAACCATTTTTCTATTCTATGATTTAAAACAGATATTCCCAGCTGTATGTACATTCTAAAATGATTAGCTGATCGGCTCTGATTCGATAAACGCTGATTGAATAAACTTAATTTGCACATATTCTTCATTCATTGATTGCGTACACTTCACAATGCCGCTGAATCTGCAAGTAAGTGTGGAGATTACGCTTCTTTGCGGAGGAAATCACTCTCAGAGCGAGGCGGCAGAACGACTCAATAACCTTCATCCGGGAAAACAAAGTGTCCCAATCTACCGTGAACAAACTGTAAAAAAAAGCTAAAGACAGTGGATCTGTAGCCAGATAAACGTCGTTCAGGTCGGCCAGCCACTTCGGACGACACTCGCTGAGCGGTAAGGGCTAAAGTTCATGCCAGCCATAAAAATTCATTAAGACTCAACAGTCTGGAACTTGGCGTGGCGAAAAACATGTACGACATCATTAAAAGGAGGAGAAATTCCGCCCCATCTTCACAATGGTATTGAAGATCCGTGGCGCCAAACATGCTTCAAAACGTGATTCGAAATATGTTCGAGGAACAATGGTGGACACAGCGAATGGATTATGTAGGCATCTGTAAATATTTAGTAAATATTCAGTATTTTTTCTTGTTATTCAATATACAATTCTACTATGATTCCAGACTGTTCGGAGACCCTGTACTGTTCTGCCAATCACCTTTGGTTTTCTACAGCAGTAGTACAAGTTCATAGATATTGATTACTCAATTTTTTACTGTTAACAATTTATTGTAATGGTCTTCTTTATTAGTAATCTTATTTGCACACAAACGGACAGATATTTATGAAAAAACGAAATGACTTGTTTGTTCTACAGCTAAACTGTTAATCTAAATCGCCTAGTTTGAATTTCGGAATATTATAGTCGCATAGAAAACGTTCATTATTTAACAAAGATTGTACAAATTGATTATGCAACAGAATGTATCAAATATCTTTGTAGTAACATCAAAGTGAAATGCCAATAATACTCAACTGAATATTGGACTCCAAATTTGCCATTATAGTATATCCAAGACCAATTAAATAACCCCCCCCCACAAACCCATCTAAATTAAAAAATCAAATGATAAAACCCACTACTCATTATGCTCTCACCAAAAAAGATCTTTTGATAGATCCATAATTGAATTGATTTTTTGGACTTTTAAATCTAAACTTGTTTGTGTGTTATTAGGACTGTTAGCACAATGTACTGTCAGTTTAAGGTTGTTCTGGCCTAACTCTACTAAAGATCGTATGGTCGTATCTGCCGGGTGGTCAGGATACGACCACCAATGATGGAACTACAAAATATTGTCTCTCTATTGTGCGAGTATTCTGCTAGACAGTCAATGAGCGGTTAACCCTTTTGGTTCAGTTAATTACAGGGGAAAAAAATTAAAAAATTTCTCATTGGTATAGTAATGACAAAAATCAATTGTGATAATCATGCAGAGATATTTTTAACACGTCAAAAGTTTTGAATATTCATTACAAAATATTGACTGGTTAATTTGGAAAGTTTTTTTTAATAAAAATTCATTATATCACCGAATGTGTGTAAACTGTGATAGAAATGACGTAATATGTACGTTGTCCATTAGTGTACGTAACGAAGATCTGGCCATTTTATTGTCTGGTAATCAATATCTATGCGTTGAGTCTCTACAAACACATACTACGTGGCTCTACGTGTAATTTATATGTACAACAGTTCATCAGAGCTACTTATAAAATGCGCCTGTTGGTAAAATCGTGCAAAAATAACAATTTAAGTAGGAAACTCGTTCAAATTCAGATATACGGTAGAACTATGCATCTTCCTTTGTAGAAATTTGTACAACCATTAGAAAGCAAGCACTGAGAGTCTACTACAGTGATCATCAGAGAAAGACCTGGGTATAATCAGGCAAATACAAACGGATATCAGTCAGAAACTATTGTATTAACAAAATATAAAATCACAAAAATAGTTTTCGTAATACACACAAATTCTCCATTTAAATTACCTCGACTCCAAATTATTTTGCGTTTAGCACTTTCTATACTCTAAGAATTGGGAAGTGATTAGGAAAAAACTAAATTTACCGAAATGCCAAATTGGACAAACATAATGTCTTGAAAACTACTAAATCCGGAAAAGGAACGGATTAGAGGCAATATCTCATAATACTAACAACCATTTAAACAATGTTTGAAGACTCACAAAAACATTTTGCCCTACCTATTGAGAAATAATTATATCAATTAAGAAATCAATGGCTTTTAGTCCGTAGAAATTAAACAAAAGAAGAAATAGTAGCCTACAATATATTAATTCATTAAAAAATGGGAATAGGGTTTAACAATATTTATTAAAGAAACTAGATATTTTCTGGATTATGAAACTTCAAGAATACAAATGCTAATTAATTTTAGAATAAGAATCTAAGACATTTGAGACAGCTACTGATTAAATCATAAACCGGTAATAAACGTCTTGACTAATCACCTTTGATGTCAATGATTCAAACAGTCTCGTACTGAACCCTTCATAGATGTTGGGGGGAACACCCTAAGGTTTCTATAAAATTGCTAAAAAATGCCGAGACTCATTGGCATGAAATTCGGCAGCTGTGCACCAAAATCTTGTGCAGAGGTTTCGGTTAATAAATGTTTGGGTTCTGACCTCCCCAAGGTCATGTAACGACAATTATAAAGGCAAATAATCAATAGAATGGCTTAATATTTGGTAGATATTCGCCTCAAACACGTCTGTGTTTAATCTAAATTCCGTTTTTTATTATGATTTTTATAACATGGGTGCAACCTAAGAGCCAAGACGTCAATAATTTTTTATCTAAAAACTGTGCATTAAAAAAAACAGAGGACAAAATGTCAGAAATTGGCGCCCACTGGTTTTGGGTCTAGAACTGGTGACCGTATTAAATCGTAATGTTGCTCTTTCTACTATTTGCGTTGCAATATCAAGACCCCTGATTTGTTGGACCCAGCCAAAACAATTATGCAAAACCTTTCGCCATTTCATTCAGGCAAGTGTTGGAAATTGATAAAAGGTAGAAACAAATACCCCCAAAAAGCCATCTATGTTTGAAAAATAGGAAGAATTTAAATGCATTTACATTACCAAATTAGAAGTTTTATACCAAAACCACAAAAAATGATCAGTTAGAACCATTCAATTGGGAAAAAATTCACTTTCGAAAACAAAATAGAACTAGCCGATATGGTAGATGGGGAACCAGCAATATAGATTGCTTCTACTGAATTTTATGGATAATTTAGTGATTTTCATCAGATATAAAATAAATTGGTATTTGAAAATTTCCTTTTGATTTGCAGTTCCTAAATGCAAGCAGTACACAGTTATTTCATCAAATTAGAAGTCAATCAGACAAAGTTTAATTCTTGAACCTTTCCAAATTCCAGCACAATTAATCCACTAAAGAATAAATTACCAAGGGGGGCGCGGTGGGCGAGGGGAGGATGGCCACACCCCAACATCTGCGGCCTATTAGAAGGGTTAAGAAAACATCAGGGCAAAAATTATGAATGAAAATAAATAAAAACCTACCAAATAATGCAGAGACAGTATAAAAAAATAAGGTTCCATGAGGTAAAATTCTAAAACAGAAGATATTAAAATAGATTTGTTAAAAAGGCCAAGGACCACATATTTTTATAATAATAAAGTTTAAATTACTTTTATTTTCACCCTCATGTCAGAAAAACTAGCTTTAAATTTATCTACTTACAAGCCGCAGATAGAAAATTGTAATAATTATATTATCTTTTAAAATACGGTTTCGATTTTAGAAAAATCAATGTCTGTTTCTAGACACACAGATAAGATTAAGCTCCTTTGAGATAATTAGGTAATTAAAACAATAAATTATACAAACCTACTCATTAAAAAATAATAACAATAATAGTCACCTTAGAAAAATAGCGCTGATGATACAAAATAAGTGTATAAGAAATTCTGTTTTGTTTTATGCAACCAAACCACGGCCCTTATGAAACAAAGTTCTAAAACGACATAGCCACATCAGTGGAACCTGGCTTAGATTGTAAAATAACCTCACCCTTGAAAACATCTCGAAATCAATAATCGAGATATACGAAGAAAGACGCAGTTTTTGTTTGATGAATGAATGAAAGTCTAATCAGCAAGTACCTGCACAATTACGATATCAGATAGGAAACATTCACATGACAATAAATTCCATGGCTTCTATGTAAGTGGAGGGACCAGCATCCTTGGAGGCGATACCACGAATAAAAGTATCAGTAACAAAAGGCAAAGATGTAGGTAGCTTAGTAAAAAAAATATTTACTCAAAATGAAAGTCAGAGTTGATGATCTCCTAACAAAACAAAAATGGAAATCTCTTCCCTAGTAGGTTAAGTATTTTAACTATGTACTATACTAATAACTATTAACAGGAAAGTGTTGTTTAATAAACTTAAATATTAAATTAGGATAAAAACCGTTTATTTCTAATTTTAACTAAGAATACTCGTTTAGAAGAGAATTTGCATAATAACCTAACTAAAGGAGTCTGGGTACAGTATCTCTTAATAGAAGTAGAATTAATATCTTTTATTTAATCATATTATCATTAACAAATGCAAGTAGTAAACTTAAGTATAGTGTAGACAATTAATATCAGTTTTGAAAGTCCCCACCCAAACAATAAAATCATGATGATGGTTAAAATCTCTCTCATTATGAGGATAAACTATCCTGGTGAACTTTTGAAGTGAAACGATCCACAAAAGTTGGAGGTCCAGGCGGTGGTGCTAACACCCCCGAAAACTCTTGTTTATACTGTTGCAAACATTCCCCCCCACCACCTGAAGCGGCAGTCCCACCAGTAGAAAAGCTCGGATGTGGCGGTCCGCTAGGCATGAGCAATGATGCCGATGATGAGGTGGACATCACCACCCCAGTCTTGTTTTGCAGGGACTGTTGATCCAAATATGCGGCTTGTGAGTGACTCGTTTGCACCTGATGGACTCCCAACTGACTCATTTGATCCACAGATATATTCTGTTGTTGACCGTCTATTGTCGGGAACTGCGAATGAAGAGAAGTTGCTAAAATAAAAAGGAAACCAATTATCTTCATTGCATTTTACCGCTCAGTCTAACCAAAATTATATTTGATTTATAAAAAATTCTTCAAATTTGATTTATTGCTGTTATAAGTAGTTTAAAATATTGAAAGACAAAAACGAAGCATCATTTTAAGTAGCACCAACATCAGCTACGGGTTTTAGGGTTTTCGAAATGTGCTTTCACTGAGGTTGGACATCATTGGGTTGCTATGACTATTCTATCGGAGACTTTAGTAGAATATTTTGTGCATTATATTATTCAAAGATGATAAAAAAGATTAGTAGTAGCAGCCATCAAACTTTCTCGTCAAACTGTTCCAATGCAATGGTTCACCTTCGAACCTTGAGATCTGTAAATCATTTTGACTAGCTTTAAAAAATATAAGCAACGAGCCTTTTATATTGAAATTATTTCAATAAAATCTTAAATCATACGTATCATAAATAACTATAGAAACTATTTTAAGTATTTTTATACTACAACAACAACAACCAATGACAAATAGTCTGATGAAAATATTAAGCAGAATTGACGAATTAATTTGAAGATGTGAAGTCAAATATTACATCGAACCAGTTCAACAAACCGGTTCGTCGATAATAAAATTGCTACAAAATCTAATGAAAAAGACGATGATGTTATATTGCGAAATTGGTGTGACGAATTTCCAACGAATCTGAAATGATGCAATTCTATTAAACAGCTGTTGCAGTTGCCAAAAAAGTCACCTGAAAGGTTAACAATACTCAATCAGAAATTGAATTTCTTGCAGAGCTGTGCCGGCAATACTACCAATACAAAGTTTTGAATTGATAATACCCTTTCCTGAATATATACATTTGACTATTTGAACTTAAAACATCAACTTTGTACGAAAATGACGAAAAACTTGAAAAAATGTATTCTTCAACTTTTGTCTATTTCTAAATCACTTTCATTACCTAGAATGAAATTGTCACCTCACCAGCTCAGCATTGAACTGGAGTAGCATCGAATTGGTATATCGTCGACAAAAAATTGTCAATAACTGCATCGCTTCTAAATTGCATTGCATCGAATTGGTAGAAAGTCGACAATTTGTTTGAAGTTATGCCAGTTTTTGACAAATAAAAAGTTGTAAACTTTCTACCAATTCGATGCTACACAATTTCGACGCTATGATAATTGCTTGTCGTTGTACCAGCTCAATCGACGCTCAATTCGACGCTATACCAGTTCATGACAATATTGTTTGTCGACGTTATACCAATTCGACGCAATTCCTCAAATAATGAGTGCAAACTCCTTCGAACAAATATTTCAATTGTCGACGATAGGCTAATTACAAATGGTTTTATTCAGTGAAACAACAAATAACTTGTATGAAAAACACTAGAGTTCAGTGAGTTAATTGGCCAGGACCTGCTTTGACAGCGTGAGTGCATTTTAATAAAAAAAACAGGCTTCCAATACATTTCTTCTGAATATCTTCTACTTTTTCACTTCTTGTACAAAAATTAGACATTTCCTCTCTTTTATGATTTGATATGAAATATACGAACATTTTATATTGCTCAGGCAATGATTATGCCTGGCTGATGAGGCCCAACAAGGCCGAAACAGCTGTCCGGGCTATCACTTGTGAGTAATATAAATAAGTAGTATATTTTTATCAAAGTATACTTCTTCTTTTAATATTACTTTTAAACACAAAACATGTATGAAAAACACTGTTGAGTTCATTGAGTTAATTAAAGCGAATAAATGGACCCGAACAAAGGCAGCATAACTGGGAGGTCCATGCAGATAACAAAGAAAAGGATCAACAGTCCATGCAACAAACTATCAAAACAAGTGAAAATCCATGCAATTGCAAATTATAATATAAAAAGCCTTCAGAATCGCTATTATAGTTCAGAAAGGGAAATATTGCTCTTTCTACTATCTTCGTTGTCATATATCAAGACCCCTGATCTGAAGAAAAAGTCAATTTGTTAGATCCTTGAACCCAGTCACATTGTAAGCATAAAGGCTCACAAAAAAGATTACGCAAAACCTTTCGCCATTTCATTGAGGCACGTGATTGATAAAAAGTAGAAAACAATGTACATAGGTGTAATACATTTTTATGTCTACAGAAACAAATTAGAAGTTTAGTATCTCCCCAAAAAGTCGAAAATCGGATGCCATTGAACAATACAATACACCAAGCCGAATTAACCAAAATTCTACATAATTACAAAAAACATTTATTCTACTTTTTAATACGTGTCTTAAGCATTATTTCATCAAACTTTTCAGTACACTAGGATGTATTTTTCAGCATTCATTGATCTCCGAATGTTTCGTGTATTTTGTAGAATAAAAAAAGTTGATGTCATGATTAATAAATAGCAAACTGTGCTTCAGAACATCTAAATTTAAAAGAAAAGATATTTTCAAAAAATTAAAAGTCGATGCTTCGAGATTTCTATGTACTTAATGTCTGAGTTGACGCCTAAAATAGTGCAAAGTTAGACGGTTGAAATTATAGTAGGTTACGACCACCAGAGAATTAATTGAGTTAGAAACAAAGAATTCCTGATTTCTGAAAATACTATGTACTCTTTTCTTATTTTCCTTCCTGAATGGGTAAGTTTCAACATATATTTTGATGGAAAGAGCAGAGGTTTTATCATGCAAGTTGGTATAAGAAAGAATGAGCGCAATCAACTAAGCCTCAACATAGAAATTGATCCACCTCCAACAGAATGCTCTTAGATATGAGTTACGAAGACGAGGAGTTAAAAGCATTGAGGAATTTAGAAATATCTTTAAAAAAATTGATTTGTCAAAAAGTCTATGATTAATACTTGTGGTTCTGGCTATACAAGATAAACAAACTCATTGCTCAAATGTCTAGATTAACCTGCCAGGAACCGCTGCTGTAGCCACCATGGTTGCGCGCCATTTCTCTCTGTCCAGGGCTGATTGAGATGCTTCTCCAAGTCTTTGGCTTGTCCATTCTTTAATGTGCCTCTTCCATGCTATTGCTGGCCTTCCCCTTCATCTTTTTCCTTCTACTGATCCCTGAATAATTTCTTTATCAAAACCACCTCGTCTCATCACATGCCCAAAGTAACGGCAGTTTCCTGAGAGCCATCTCAGTACCAATGGTCTGAAAGACCCACTGGTTGGTTCTCCTTTCTGTCCAAAACACACTCAAAACCCTCCGGTAAGCCCTCATTTCAAAAGCATCTACTCTTCTTACATCATTCTTCGATCTTTTCACCTCTCAAAAGGAAGTCTGTGTGGTCTCTTCTTTGTTTATCAATTACCATAATTTTGGTCGTCTTGTTGTTTAGTAAGAGCCCTCGTGGTTCACTTGCATGTTTGGTGTTAGTGAGCATGTACACAAGGTCATCTTTGTTTGTAGCAGGCAGTGTCGTATCATCAGCAAACCGTAGATTATTTTTCCTCTTCCTTCCAACTTTTACACCCCCATCACAGTCATTCAGGGCCTCTCTCAGAGAGAAAAGCTTGTATTCCGGGAATGCTACAAGATCCTTCTGTCAGATCCAGCGAGTTTAATCACTGGCTTTTAAAAAAGGTATTAACAGGACTTGTACTTTCTTGGCATTTATCTCTTTATTGTAAATCTTTTTTCTAGTAGTAAAACATTTAACGCTTGATAATGCGCTAACATTTTGATTTATTATAAAAATAAACTACTAACCAATTGGATTCTATTAAATCGTTTTAAAATAACAATTAAATAAAATAAAGAAACCCATCCCATAGGCAAATTTGGGACCGTCTTGATGAAGCCAACAAAAAACATGAACTGAAGAATAAAAGCATAAAAGAGGTGTTAATTTATTAGAGAATGATGCTATGCAATGCAATGCAATGACTGCGGTTGGATGAGGAGCATGGGAGGCCTGACGCATGAGGTTGTGACAACACAGCCTACTCACCTGTCGATATCACGTTACTTTGCTGAGCGCGGTACATAAGTTGATAGAGACTCGCCGGGTCCAAGTCAGGAGGGCCACCATTAGCTACCTCATGCAGACTGGGTGGCGAGAGAGAGTCAATGGCCACACCCGAATGCCGACAGCGGGCCAGACGGGTCAAAACCTAATGCGTAGGTAAGATATGTATTGCAACCTGAAAATAGTGCCCCGACTAACCACAAACAAACTGATAAAGGATAGCCATTCTACATGGATGAGTATTAGGAAACATTCTTAAAAAATGGGAAATATCTGTGGTGGTAAATGCTGTAGTCGTGTGAAAAATGACTGAAAGGGATATGAAACTGTAGTAAAATGGACTGGTAGGAAAAAGTCATAAAATAGGATGATAAGCTAACGATTGATTAACTAATTTCATATAATGTGTAGTAAAAATAGAACTACCTGCTTCTGTCTAAACATTTGGCTAGCCACCAGGTACGTGGTATACTTGGCGATAGTCCTAAATAATATCTCCCACTAGATGGCTAAGCTAAATATTCAACTAAACTAAGTAAGTTGCTATTTTATCGATAGATTTCTTATTCCAGAACGAACTGAACACCCGAAATTCCGCCTACCTGATTCCGCAGTTTCTGCGAGACCTGGCCCTGGTGTACTATCTGTC
>JAUYWI010078719.1:0-13428 GCA_034780595.1 Parotoplana pacifica
TCAGATTCTCGCCCATGACCATACTTACCACTGATAATGACCATCAGATTCTCGCCCATGACCATACTTACCACTGAAAGTGACCACAAGCTTCTCGGCCATGACCATACTCACCAGTAATAGTGACCACAAGATTCTCGCCCATAACCAAGTTGGTTCTCGTCACGGACGCAACCTGCTCCAGAGACAGAAAGCTACTGAGAACGCTTCCAAACAATGCATCCAGCTCAAGAGACAACGATACCTACAAGTTAAAGAAGCAAAACCAAAATCTGATTAGTTTACTGGACAACAGCAATAAAACTTTTCTTTAGGGAGGCATCAGTAATTATGGCACTTCGGATTTATATTATCATATCATATCATAGCCATAGCCATAGAAATTGTGAATTTAAATCAAATATAAACAAACAGTAGTAATATCCTGTCCCTTCAAAACTAAAATTACAGATAGGAAACAGATTACCTAAGAAAACAAAGATATTTTTAATTGTAACTATAATTACCACAAATATGTACCAATTGATTGTCTAAAAAACAATAAACTTTCTAAAACAAAACACAAATCACTGTCCCACTTTTAATGCAGCATGTATTGACTTCAATAAAAAAATCATTAAGTTTTATAGACGTGTCAAGAATAAGGACACAAAGGTTTGTATTCACTTTATTTGGTCATAAAATCATTTTCCATTCAATCAGACGGGTACATAAGAACATTAAAGTGTAATGTTCCAAAACCGCTATTTGATTAATTGTCGTAACATCGGCTGACCGACCCACGTGAAACGCTTTCCTGGTGTTGTCAAGACACTGAATCGTGGATCTGCCTCTGTGGCGTCCTCGGCCCCGCCTCCCACATTGCCTCTGATCTGCGAAGGTTGTAGTAACTCCCCCTTCTGTGCAGGAGAGCTTTCTTTTGCGACTACGCTGTGCATATTTATGTGGTCCCTCTGCTCGGGATGCGCCCCGGTAGCCGATGATAGTCTGGGAGCTGCCGCCATTTTAATATTACCATTTTGGGTCCCAAAGGCCGGATGCATCTGGGCTATAGAGGATGGACAGTACTGCACAGCGCTCAGCAAACGTCTCCAGATTCCAACAACAACCTCAGCTGCTTGAGTATCCCGTTCCTCGGCCAGTTCAAGAGCCCATCTGGCTGCACCATATGAGGCAAGAGACAAGTCTCACCTTGAACACACAGAGTGTTGGTAGTACATGGTCTCTCCATTTGGGCAATTCTTGTTCTCATGTCCACCAAACAGTTTGCATCATTTGTCCTGATCGATCCAAAGTAGATGGAGCTATCCAGATTAGACATTTTATTTCAAAATAGAGTTCGCTTTTACACCGATCGAAATAGCCATGTCGGTATTTAATTGTCTGATTTCAAACTGGATTGTACACGACGTCTGTACATTAACTAAGCCAGGTAAAATAAAAATATTGATACAAAATGTTTTGCAACCAGCCAGTCAGGCGACAGGCACACCCACCGGGACCAGCGAAACAACCACAACACCATAAACCCCACGTTAATAACACCAGCACCATAAAATCGGCACTTTCGCTGATTTTTTGTAACAAAACCGCGAAGGAGTGCGTGCTCTTTCGGGTAGCGACTACAAGGACAAAGTGACCAATAAATAATACATAGAAGATCCGGAGGATAGGAAGAAATAAATGGGCAAAACCCGTCAGATTAGTGTCGTAATCTGACACAGACACAAATTAATCCTCCAACATTTATTACATTGAGGAGATAAAAATCACCTGCTTTTTATTATTACTCTTAACCAGGACACCTGCTTTGACAGCGAGGCATAATCACTGCCTGAGCAATATAAAATGTTCGTATATTTCATATCAAAGCATAGAAGTGAAGAAAATTTGCCAATTTTGCATAAGAAGAGATAAAGTAGCAGATATTGACAAAAAGGGTATTGGAAGCTTGTTTGTAATAAGATTGGCCAAAAAGGTCTAAATGATGCTTACCCCAAAACAAATTAAATTAAATATGTTTTGCTTTTGTTTTTTGGTTACTTACTTACTGCTGTGCCATCCTCGGGATGAAGTTTAGCGACAGACAGTGCCCAGTTCCAAAACACCTTTCTCCATATTGCTCGATCTTGTGCAAGATTCTTGCACTCCCGGTACGACCGCCCACTCCATTCTTTGATATTGTCAAACCATGATTTTCTAAGTGACCCTCTCTCTGTGCTTCACCCCATCAACTGCTCCTTCCATCACTACGAGTGCAAGTTCACCAACGCTGCCCCTTGCTAAATGCCCAAAATATAAAATATAAAAATTTCAATTTTACAACTCATGCAATCAGTTCTCTTTTTGCATCTATCTCTTGCAGCATGGATTCATCGGTGCGATGCTACCTCCACGATACACTGAACATCCGTCTGCAGCACAACATCTCAAATGAATCAATTCTATTCTTGTTACTTTTTTTATGCTTTTACAACTATACAAGAATACAGACCATATGAGAGCTTTCATCAGTCTGATTTTTATCTGTCTCCTCCTGCTGCTTGACTTCCAGATTTTATCCAATCTTGCCGTTTTTGCTTTGGCCAATGCGATACATTTCTTTATTTCTGGTGTGCAGCTTCCATCTGCTGATTTTGTCGACCCAAGTAAACTGAATTATGAAACTTGTTCTATCTGCACATCGATTCTCTTTTCTTTTGTGCTTGCTGCCATGATCTTTGTCTTCTTCTGATAATACTCATGTTGGAAACTTCACTTTCTCTAATCAGCATCTCCCTCCATGCTCTCCCGGGTGCCATCTTCAGTGGTGGAAATAAGGGTTGTATCATCCGCATATCTGATATTATTATTTTCAGAAATTAAATATTGTTAGCCAGGGTGTTTAGGTTGGTATGACTCTAACCAGATATTATTGAGTTAGTAGCTATTTCAGTCATAAATTAAATTAGTTTTTAACAAAGTCGAAAACACAGAAGTACTGGCTACCTCTAAATTGTAGACCTAACTTAATCACGAAGAAATATATTTTTAGTTTTATTGGCATTGTTAGCTCTAAAATCTTAAAAATTATTTTAATTCATGTACTGAAATAGCTACTTACTCAAACCTAAAAACCATAGCTAACCATATTTTATTTAATTTTTTAAAATATTTTTGGAATTTGTTTTGGGAAAGCTAACCATTAATTATTTTTGTTTTAATAGTAGTTTGTAACTGAATAGATAACTTTTCGTATAAACCTAATATTTAGATGACTGCAAACGTTCTACATAAAAGTATCTTTCACTAAAAATTAACAACAGCTGCAAATTGATTTCTCTCTCTCTCTCTCTCTCTCTCTCTCACACACACTCTGTAAGTCTTTAATGTCTTTCTTTCATGCTATTTCTGGCCATTCTCTTCGCCTGATGGGGCCACTCCGAATCTGGCAATTGAGTGGGGCATACTCCTGCCCCAACTCGGCGGCGGGTTCAAGTTCTCTCAAACCAGGTCTGACGCAAGTCAGGGATAGAGAGGTCCGTCTCCAACCTAAGGAGCGATTTTTCGTCCTTCATTGGAACGACGGTGGCATTTGAACCAGCTTCATTGAGCTTGCTCAATTGTTGCTGGCACGAAGCATCGACATATCCATGGTCCAGAAGACAGAGCTAATTCTAGCTGACCCTCTGCCGCATTTCCCTGATTATGCTGTTGTTCTCAGAGACCGCCTGTCCGGCCTTTGAAGGTCTGGGGGTAGGGACGGTTGTCTTATGACACTAATCAAGGATGACCTCCTCTTCTGTGAAGTTGCTGCTTTCAGAGATGGTGGGGATGGAGGCTTTGACTGTATAAATACGGACAGTTGGGCCGTCTGCGTGCTGTCACCGGCCCCCTATCTACGGCCCCGGTTGTGTTTCTTAGACTTGTGGCGGGAATGCCTTCTTTTGACACTATCATCCATCGGAACCACGTCCATAGCATTGGAGAAGTTCATGAGGCTTCCTGCCTCTAACCCACGCCGTTTGGTTGCCCATTCGAATGTTTGTCAGCGTACACTTGGGCGCAGAAACTGATGTAACCTTGCCAGGAGATAGGGCTCAACTCTTATCCCTGCCAGCCATTACCACCTGTCACTACTGCTCCGTGGCAGTGCGGTAACAGAGAATGATCTGTCTCCTCTAGGTTTCTAGGGAACAGTCAGCACCTTGGGAAGTTTAACTTCATTATTTTCACTAATGTGCCTGTTGAGGATGGCGGTCAAGTGGCTCTGTCATAGGGTTAAAGCTAACCTGTTTGATCTGTTCCGACAATCAAGCATCGCTGGTTGCATAGGAAAGTTCAAACCTGAATGCTGTCAGACAGCTGCACAGAGAAGTGCGTTATTCTGTCCACTTCCAGTGAGTTCCTGGACACTGTGGATCCATGGAAATCAACTCGCAGACCAAATGGCCCGTGATGCAGCAACGCACCAATCTGGCAGGTATTCTTTAATGTCTGTGTCCTTAGAATCAGCCAAGGCCTTAATAGCAGGACTACTCTTGACCGCCCTCCAGAGCACCCTCGTGTCAGACTAGTATATAGTCGTGTCCGGATCATGCCGCTCCCGACTCGAAAGGCTGAGGTCATTGTGGTACGGTTGCGTAGTGGCCATTTAACCGTCCTGGCTTCATAGCGGACTCGGATCGTCCTAGGTCACTCATCCACATGTTCCCATTGCCTCAATGGGAGATGAGAGCTTGGAGCATTGATTTCACCACTGCTCAGCTTTACTAGCGCTTCGGATGCGGTGTTTTGGGGAAGCTTGTCTGCGCTTTCGGTAGAGTTCGGCTGTGGCTTCATACCTGTGGGGCTTCGGCTCCTCTGATGTGGTTGCCGCCGCCTTGAACAGAGCAGAACGAGCTCTAAGCAGCGGTTTTATCTTAGCAACCTTTGATGAAATTTCAGCAGCAAGTGGACGAACTGGGTGAGGTGTCGACTGATCCTTGTTTGATTCTTTAGAGAGAGTCAACATAGCTGGCAATCTTGCCGAATTGTTGAAATTTTGGGTGATTAGAACCAGGGATGTGTTCTACTGTCTCATGGATGGCATATTTAGTAAAGAGTTTAGCCTGTCTTTGACACATTAAAACATCTTTGTACAACCTTCCTGCAATACTGTGATCTGACTAGGCTGTATGTTACTGAGTTGAGGCATAGTTAACTAAAAGTGAAGTTTAAGGATATAGCAAACAATATTTACTCCTAAATTCATTTTTATATCGGTCTTATCCATCTCCTTACTGTCCCACACTCAATGTAAATGCACCGTGGTGACCTTTGGCTTACTCCTAAATATATAATTTGAGTTCATTTGTAAAGAAACACTTAACAGACACACACAACTGGCACCAGAATCCGGTATTGGTTGTGTTACGTAGGAAAAGGACTCACGACTGTTACATCATTTCAAGCAGGTACACTATCTCACCTAGACTATGATAGACCCTATACTATCAACATAAAAAAATGACGCTAACAAGCTTGGGTCATTTATTTTACATTACTGTTAAATAAATAGAAAATTAAGAAAAGTAAACTTTTTATGGTACAGAAGTGTATAATTAGGTATACTAAAGAGAATATTTTCCATATTATGACAATTATATACTAAAGATACTAAAAATGTCTTATCTCAAATGATCACAGAATACCTAAATAAACACATTTAGATATAACTGATATTAAATACGTCAACTCGAAAAGTTCAACATACAACATTAAACACCGTTTGATGGATTCTATGCATCGCCGAATGCATTTAATATTGTCCGAACAAAATTGAAGTGCACCTTTGAATTGAACCTTAAGCGCTAAATTTAAAAAATAATTATAGTTGAAAAATAATTACAAATCGGACCTTGCTTTTTTCTTTATTAAAACAATGTAGCTATCACCAAATAAGTAAAATGAAATTTGCTAAATCTTATTAAGATATTTTTCTAAAACAATATTCAAAGCAGATGTCACACATTATTTAGTTATATTATCGTACCAGGTGAGTAGGAGTTAAATATGTACGCATCAATATCTAATTAGGTAACAAATAAACTTTTATGACAAACTACATAAATGATACTGAACAAGTAATGTTCTAGCTATATAGATCATTTTGTAAAATTTATGTTTTTTGTATTCATCTTATTTTGTAGACAATCAATTGAGGAATAGAAGAACATATTAGACTAAATTATAATGATAGAATTTTGACACAACTTTCCAATTGCTAAGTATACGGTTTTTCAAAATTCAAACATAATTGTCTAGTATTTTTCTTACACTACGTGCTTTATTGTAAAAGAAACAGACATTTTTACTATGTCTGTTATGCAGTGTTTCTCAACACGGAAAAGTTTGCCTCCTGGGAGAGATTTAAAAATTTAAGGAGGGACATAGGCGTTTGAAAATATTTAAAATGTTACTTTATAAATTTGTAAACTTCAAAAACCTGACTAAAATAAGATGAATTTAATAATTTATCTCCTACGTAATTAGGTATACCTTGAACTATACTATTTGAATTATAAGTCAATTTGATAGTCATTTTTGTTCGTTATCTTTGATGAGCTGCTATAATTATTTATTCTTTGATGCCACTAACTAATTTTTGGATTTTATAAGCATGAAACATTTCATCATTGTCTGTCTAATTCGAAAAATTAACCGTAGTTCCACTTCATTTGAGCATCCCAATATTAGCTAGAACAAGCTAAATTTATATTTTTTCTACATTTATTTTGGCCCTATAGAAAGAAAAAGAAATAAGTCTTGAGCAATATAAACCAACACGATTGTTAATTGTTTTTACAACTATGAATGATTTATCTACACTTATAGTTTATAATTTTATATTTTAAAGAATTTTCAGTTCGATGTTTTTTCAAGTAATAACAATCTAGTTTAAATATATACAATCAATGATATAAAATATTTGTTGAAACTAACCGAAAGACAGAAACTGTACTGCTATACGATAGAACTATTGTGCCCAACACACAAATTCAATATTTTAAACTTTTGTTGCTATCTAAAAAGTTTCTATCAAGCTATATAATTTAACAGTGTTCGTGTTTTAAATACAATTAATCAAAATTCCGAATAGGTGCGCTTGTGTGATGTAAAAAAATTCTATTACATACAAGGTGCGTATGCTGCCCTCTATGATCTTTTTTATTACAATTGTTTTTATGTTTTGTTTAATCTGAGGAGCTTAATTTTATTAATGAACAAAAGCGAGATGATTGAAAAATTATTAAGGGTTAAGGGTTATAAGCTGAATTTTTAAAACAAATCAGCTTACAAAAAAGTCAAATTCTTATCCAACAAAAAACTATTGTTTTTTTGTACCAAGAGTCATTTTAATGAAAAGTTTAAACGCAGGATGAGAAATTATATCAAAAGTTGATACAAAAATGGTCGTCTAATCAGAGAAACCATTATAAATGAAACGTTATGCTAAACTCAAAAATAATTTAAAACTAAAATCAAAGAAAAATGCACAATATTTTCAGCACAACTGCTCCTACTGTTTCCAGCACATTTCAGATCTTTATTATGATTTTCGTCTGAGATACCAAAAATACTATCCACTGATATTAGGAAAAGTAAAATGGCAACAAAAACTGGTTAAACTGTACACTATTTTCCTCAGTGAAATTGTAAGTGTAGGCAAGTATTGAAAATTATTACAAAAGTGTTCGCCGCCATTACAAAAAAAACATACAGAGGGACAAGCATGTTCTTTTGCAACGCAGTTTTTATATTGATTTCAGTCATGCGTGATTTCTGAGTTAGGTATTCAAAATTAAAAAACAAAATAAAATCAAATATAACTTGTAAAGGAATGAGATTACAAAAAAATGTAATGGAAACGTTTTAGGTACCTCATTTCATACTGTTAATGATGACATTAGTAATTTTGAAACAATCTTATTGTCGGCATTGGAAAAACCAGATGAGAGGAAGATCTTATGTAATGTGAACAAAAAATTTTACACTTGCCTTTTTCATTAATGTTTCTTAATTAGCTCTTTTTTGTCACAAAGTGTTTTATCAAAGTTTTTTTAAATTGTGTAGTTTGTCCAGTTTTGTTTTTTGCAACTATATAAAATAGATATTTTTCAAGTTAGAATTGTTTTATGTTGGTAGCACTATTAATTTTTCTTTGATATTACACTTTTAGTAGTTAATATTGCAGTACTTGTCATTTTGTTCGTTATGCTAACGCTACATATCAGAATTATTATTAGGAATTTTATAAATACAGAAAAATAACTTTATTTGCATTTCTATAAACTATTACAGGGACCCCATATCCCGTTCCCACAAACATTTATAAATAGGCATATTATATGTTACTATTAGTAGCATGAATTGTATCCAATATATTGCTTTTAAACATAATTAATTCACATTCCTTTTTTCATCAGCCCTGTAGCGTTGTTAGTAAAATAGATTAGTATATTGTAAATCAGAAAGGCCAACTGTAATTTAGAAGTTTATTTATTTCAGTAAACGTCATTTAAAATTCTGAAATTCAGAGGACAATATAAAAAGTTGTTTTCTGTTGACAAAATTCGCTTTTAAAACACATACAAATCGTAGAATTTTCAGGTTGGAATCAGATTTTTAATAGAAATTTGACATTACAAAATATTTACACGTAAAATAAACAATTTAGTTAATAAAATCTACGAATGAATATAATTTATAACTAAATATGGTGAAGAAATTTTATGGATGAGTTTATTTAGCACATTGAATAAGACGCTGAAAGCAATTGCTATGGAAAAATCAGTCTATTATGATAATTATATTAATTTGTTTCTTGTTATTCATTCATACAAGTAAATGGTGCATCTGTTAGTAATAAATATATTGAAGTGTCAACCTATTACATAATATATTATCCAATTAGATAATTTAAATTGATAAGTTGCCACTTTACTAAAACAGATGTTCTATTTACTTGGTATCAATGGAAAAAATAAATTAATAAAACTGATTAATGCTTTATAGTTCCAGATTATTTATTGTACAACTAATGTTTTCTGAATTTCTATTGATGTTTTCTGAATTTCTATTGATGTTTTCTGAATTTCTATAGATGGTTTCTGAATTTCATTGATAGTTTCTAAATTACAATTGATGTTTTCTGAATTATAATTGACACTAGTAAAACTAGTGAAACTAATAGGTAATGTTCTGGAATTGTGCTAGAGTCCTTGAGATGATATGTCGAGTCAGCCATTTTCTGAATTAATTGAAGTTTTTAAAACTGTAATTGATGTTGTTTGAACAATAAGATTTTTCTTTTTCTGACTTATAAATATTATCTTCGGAATTATAATTGATGTTTTCTGAATTAAAAAGTTTACAATTGACATTTTAAAATTTACAATTGATGCAATTGTTAAAAGGTGCTAATAATATATTTATTATTTGTACAATTATTTTGTTTTCCATTTTATTATCTTGGTAAAATAATCTGATTGAAAGAATAGCTGTGACTGTTCTATGTTTAAATCTAAAAGCCTTTGTTTTTGTAATTTAAACAAAACTACATATTCGTAGCAATCACAATGTTTTTAAATTGTCTAGGAAATGTGCAATACTTTTACACCTAAGATAAACTTATTAGGAAAGTTTCATAACTTGACATCTTAATATTAATTTGTTTTTATAAAATTTTCATCACCTAGTGAAGATCAATAATCTTAATTTTTGGAACCTATGCAATCGTTTATGAATTTTAATAATATTGGTTCATTGTTGATTGGTGTTAGTCCCAGAAAAAATCTTTTTTTAGAGTATTGTTGGTAAAGAAAATTATTATGCAGCCTTTATTCCGTTTCTTTTACCTTTTTGCCGTTAATTTAAGTGTTGAAGACAAAACTTTTGTACAATTTTAAATGAAATGAGAGATATTTTAATAAAAATGACACAAGCTTATTTATTAATTGACTACTAGAAAAGAAAATATTGAGATATGTCGGTAATAAGTAAAGTTTTATTTCTTGTTTCAGTATTTCTTTATTATTTTGTACCGGCGTTTCTCTACTCTGTATACAACAATCTCACATTTTTGAGTCTTTTTCTCACCGATCCAACAACCTATTTTGTTGTACTACAACTCAGGGTTTTATTTACCGGTTTGTTTTATCAAGTAAGAGAAAAAAATATGTTGTTTTACATTTTATGTTTTGTAAAAACTAAATAACGATTTGGAAGACATTTGGAATATAGGTGTCAAAGATACTTAGATGGTTAGATTATAAAATTTTATTGAATATCTTAGTTTAACCTTTCGCTGAAAATGGGGGGGGGGGGGTGTACACTCCCCTAGCACATATTGCTATCTAGCTCAAAAAGCTAAATTCAATTGTATTGAAATTTTGGTTTTGTGTCACAAATTTTCTTTCTTAACTTTTGAACTAATAAAAAATTTCAACTCGGTAACAGTTTAAATATATTACAGTCACTGTACTGTACAACATATTATGAGTTTTTAAATATATTTAATTTTGTAACCAGGGTGCAGCTTGAGACAATCAAATATGAAAGACATACTAAAAAATATTTAGTGCATAGAATTATGAATATATTATAAACCAAAAACTATGTATATTAGATAGATATGTAGTTATTTAATTATGCTGTTTGAAACACAATAGACAATTTTTGCAAAGTATTAGTTAATGCAGTTATTATTTTCATATATTTCATTATATTTTAGTGTATGTTTAACATACGGCTTACTCGAATGCAATGGCTAGCATTAATTTTGCTATTTTTTGGAATTGTCATTAAAGAATCACATCTGTTGAACTTCTATGGCGGTAAAGTATATGACCTAAGTTCGCGATGGTTTGCAACATTGGCTATCATTGTTATTTTTATCCAGGTAAAATATATACATTCATTAATCCCATTGATGAAATGAAACTTATCGACCAAGCAAAATGTTAGGTAATTATTAGTAATTCATTCCCTTTTACTTCTAATGGTCTTTTTATATAAAGAAAAATCTAAATGTAAAACCAAACAAAAAGTTCAAAAAATGTGTTAAAGCTCAAAACAATATTGATGTCCTTATAAGTATCTCTATAACGATCGCACAAAATTCTGACGATGGATTTTTACCCCAAATTTCAGTAAAAGCAGTCTATATTTTAGACTACGATATCGGGGCTGTAGAAGAAGAAAAGCAAAGAGAAGGGAAAAAAGAAGATGGAAAAAAGATACAAAATAAGAACTGGTCACTTTTTAAGATAGTGTACCGAAACTACTTGACCATTTTTGATATATGGTATGAATTTCAAGTTAGGAAACCATTTTACGTTCAAAAACGATTCATTTCAGATGCTATAGAGGCCTACTAGGCAATTCTGAGATTTAGGTATCTGTTACTTTTTTTAAGACTCCACGACAACCCTGTTAACCCTATCCATACCGGGGTATTTTACACAGTCAAGTAATGCAGGGGGCGATTCCCTCCCCATGAAATTCTAACTTAGGTTTGTACTATAATGATGAAAATTTAGTATAGTAGTAAAACAACATGTTATGCATATGATATTATTTAAAGTTTTTTTAAATAAAATATTTAAACGGTTATAGCAGTTTCAAATTTTAAAGTACAACAAAAAGTAAAAAACAAGCGGTTTCTGCCGTTTTTCAAATTTACATAATTCAAAAATTAGATAAATTAATTTACACTGCTTATGACTGAAAAAACACTTAAACATACATTCATTCATCCAGGTTTTAGGTCTCGTTGAGTTACATAATAAATATTAATTTTCATTGAATGTATAAAGTATGGACATATTAAACCATTCTGGTTCTAATTTGGTTGAACACAATTATCTTTTATTTATTTCAGATAGAATAATAAAATAACTTTGGCCAGTTACATTATTCAAGGCTATTACATAACAGGCTATTGCGTAACTTTATTGTCTGTCTATTTTTCTATTTATACATATATTTTATGTATAAAATAAGTACATAGTACAGAATTCTGACTCTATTTGCTTGAAAACATTTATATTGTATTTATTTCAAGTAAAGCAACTTTAGACTTTTACAGAATCATTATTCTGATATATAAATAGCATTGAGCTTTCAATTGAGACAATTCTGAAATGTCTTCTCAATGAAAGTGTTTTGCTAGGTTTGTGGTGAATATTTTAACAAAAAAACGTTAAGACTTCTGTGGACAGCATTTTGTGTAAACCATATGTCTTACTTCGGTATGCCGTTAGGTGACTCGGACAAGAGATAGGCCCCTCACTATATCTGTGGGTCATGCAAAGCAGCATTAGGAGGATGGATACGAGGAGAGGCGAATTTGGCGGGAGCCCATAGATCATTTGTTTGTGTTGTTGATATATATCCAAATTCCGTCGAGGTAACAAAGCCACAGCAATGACCTATTCTGATATCCCATCTTCTACTGAACCAGTACCACATGACGACAGTCTGCCAATTCCAAAGCCGTCATCTCCTTCAAAATCCTCATGTACTTCAGAGTCTACACCACAGCATCAGGACTCGAGCTCTGATCATGAATTTTCAACTGATAGACGTCATTTTCCTACTCAAGACGAGCTGAATGATCTAATTCACGATCTCGAATTGCTTGTATTAAAAGCAGAACTTTCAAACTCAAACAATGGAACCTGCTTTATGACAGCTGTCAAACAAATTTTCATAGAAATCGGCATCTGATACTTTCGTAGCCTGCCATATCTTTGGTTCATTCGAAGAAATGGGATTGTAACATGTTCCAGCAGAATGGCAACTGTTCATTGACAGCATTGACAGTCCTGTTAAGAGTTTAAAAGCAGTGTTACTCAACAATGGAAATGAATTGCCATCTATTTCAATCGGTCACTCTGCTAAAGTTATGAAAACGTCAGGTTTTTGCTTGATTGTGTCAATTACTCACTGTACAAGAAGTGGGAGGTTATAGGTGACTTCAAGACGATTGGTTTCCTAATGGGGATGCAACCTGAATATACTAAATACAATTGCGTTTTAGGACAGCCGTAAAACAACAGAGCATTACAAGCGTAGAAACTGGCCTCTTCGTGAAAACGTCAATATTAGTGAGAACAAAATCAATTCAACAAAAATAAGGTTGTTATGTTTCCTCTTCAAACCAAACTAGGTCTGTTTTTAATCTGAGGTTCTTTTGTTCATTGAACAAATGTTACCAGAATTGTCAGAAGTCAAAGTAAAAGAATGAATATTCATTGGTCCTCAAGTCAAAAAATTGATGCAGAGTGAATAATTCTTTAATCTGCTCAATAGTGTAATTCTATCTATTTATAGTGTTCTGCCGAATCAGTTATTAGGCAGGTTCAATTCTATGGCATCCACTTTCTCCATCCTTCTCGGTTTGCT
>JAUYWI010078730.1:0-13427 GCA_034780595.1 Parotoplana pacifica
GGGCCTCGACCGTAAACTTTATCCTTCAAAACGACCCAAAGAAAAAAATCGGGAGGTGAAAGGTCTGGGAATATTGGAGGCCATTCAGATGGACCCCGATGTCCGATCCAACGATGGGTAAAATTTTCATCCAACCACTCACAAACTTGTCTTGCATAGTGGATTGGGGCGCCATTCTGCTGGAAAATACAATCTTGGTGTCTAACGCGCGGCCAAAAGTATGTCTGTATCATGTTCAGGTACAAAATGTCATTGATTTATTTTTAGTTTAAATCGGGCGTTGCTTAAAATTCACCCTGTATATATACAATTACTCTGAATGCCAAACAATGTTCACACATCTGCAAATTTATGATTGTCAGTGATACTGTTCGAAGCATTTTGGGAGCAAAAATGGAGCACACCTCTCACACTTGAATCCAGCTCTATTTTGACAAACTGCACCCCGTCCAGTATTTGCATTTGCATAGATAACCATAATTATGACCAATGTTATCATATCGTAATGAGATGATCTACTATGGTCCGTTTGAAATGAAGATGGTGGCTTTGGTCCTTGTTGACAGTTTTGTAAAGAACCCATGCATTAGCAACTGTGAGGTTCAAGAAATGCATAAACTGAGGGTAGTACCATTTCCCCCCTGTATAGTACTTCGATACAAGCTGACATTTTGATCACTGCGATTTACTCCACCCATTGTCACATTATATACATGTACAGAATTTGGACATTCAAGAGTGGTCCTTTGCTTAAGTTGTCGATTGTAACATGTGACATTCTTGAGTGGTTTTGTTCCAGCAGCAGTAGATGCAACAGTGACAAGCTCGTTCATAACTCAAAAGAACGCATAATATTTGTAATAAATTTATTGATAATAAAAGACATAAATTTGTAAGTAATTACCTGAAATCAAATTCACCTATTTGTTTTGTTTTGAGAGTATCATTGTCAAAAGGGAAATTTGAAATTCGATTTTGACAAATGGTCCAAGATTTTCTTTTAGGTCTTGAAGAAGATGAAAAAAATTATCTTCCCTCTATTTTTGTCCCAAGTAATTCTGTACTGATTTTAAATTATGAATAGTAAGGAACAATGCACTCATCAACAGCAACACATGATACAGAAGGACTATATTTTAGAAAATTCTTGTTAAGTTTATCAATTATTGGTTGAAATTTTGGAAACTTGTTTTCAGGATCAAGTGCATTATTATAAACAAAATGTAATTGTTTTTACCAATTGAGTTGCATATTTCTTCATTCCTTGCAATTGACTGCCTACTCCAAAACAATTTTCTTCTTGGATAGGACAAAACACCAAAAACAATTACACCTAATATTGCGATTAAAAAAATGTAATTCAACTGTTATGCACGTCTTTTATAATTGGATATTTACCAAGAACCCATTGTAAAAAATAATCCATAAAATGCCATTGTGTTCTCATGAATTTGAATAATCAAATCATCAGGAAATAGAAGGGTAAAAAATAATGTGGTTCATTCAAAGTTGCTACATGATTCTTGTCGATCCTTTCAGATAAATTGGGAATTTTAGTAGATATTCATTTCTTGATCCAATTGCAGTCAACTTTTTTCTCATTTTCTGAATATTAGATCAACCATTAGAATGTTTTTTACATTTTACAAAATATTTTTATGTATTACATGTTGGTGAATATTGGGATTGGCAATGTCATTGGATCTGTTAAATTCAGCAGTTGAATTTAATTGACCTGGTGCAAGATATCGTAGGTTGATGTTTTCTTCATCCCCAGATTCTTCCTCTGAGTTTTGACCATTGTTTGGAGGGTGTAAGACAATATCATAACTATCCAAAGTCTAATCCTCACCTGATCCTTCCAAAATTAGGTCCAATGCTTCAGCAGCATAAAAACTCTGAAATGTAATAATAATAGTAAATATACTATATGTGCCCAATGAGTCATTATGACACATCTACGACTTTCATACTGTAAAATACATTGAGGTAAAAGCAATGGTAAATGGATAGTTTTTATTGATAATACATTACATAAGACATAATTCAATATGAATATTTTATATATTAAATCATAGAAATACTTACTTTTTCTTGGTGACATTTTCCATTTCTTGTTTTCAAAATTATTCAAATTTAAATAGTGCGCTATTTTTACCACAAGTGTAAACATTTTATTGAACAAGTTGAACAAATTTGTTAGATCAAAATATATAAAATATAATCACAATCGTTTTAAGATATGATTTTAATACCTATATAAAAATGAAATTATTTGTAATATTTCATATGTCATATATGACACATCGGCCATATCTGGGATGTCTCAGGTTGCACCCTGTGGTCGACAAAAAGTTAATATTTTCAAATACCTAAAGGATCTTAATCATTTTTATCAATATTTGACCAGATAATTAATATTTTATAAAAAAAATACATTTTAGCTCAACTTCGTCACGTGACTTTTGGGGGTCTAAGCTAAAAACAATTACATCAAAAATCCACAATAGATTTTTTTCATTGATTCCACTTTTTATTCATTCTAATCGAGTACGACGTTTTTTAAATATTTACGATTATTTCGAATACAGTGGAAATTATTTCTCCAGCTTCTTTTTATAAAATGTTCTAAAATCTACTAAATGAAATTACGATCAAAATAATTGTTTATTTGGACAGAAATTGCAGAATTGTGTAATAATTCAGATTAATTTATATCGGAAATTTATAGTTTAAAATAAGTAATTATATGTTTTCCGATTGTTATTACTATGATCAGTTTTGATGAATATTGAGGTTGACGATAAATCAGTGCCGCATATCTGATTTAATCTAGAATTTATGAATTATTTAATAACACATTCAGTAGTTCTCTATCGACCATCGATCTAACAAAACTAAATCATGACTTATTCATAAATTAGTTGGCTGGCATATACTAGCTACTCCTAGTATTCACTCCAAAGTAGAGTTTATAATGTTGATTAATATTTTGAAAAATATATGATTGCTTATTTACTTTATTCAAATTATGAATATACTAATCATGACTGACAAATTTCATAAAAACCCATGTTTCAGGATATTTCAACACTCATCGTATTGCAAAAATGCTCCTTTTTTATTCAAAACTAAAATGTGATAGTTAAATGAAACACTACCTCCTAACATTAAAAATTTCTTAATTTTCCTTTCAAAAATGTATTATTGGGCTGACTATATAACGTTAATACGATTTGTACTTTTATTTTAAATTTTATTTAAATGTGCACTTTTATTTTTCTTATTAAAATTATTGTTGAACCTGGTGTGTCTTTTCTAGATATTTCCTAAACCACATGTAAGTTGCAGAATTAATTATTTACACTGTTCATTTATATATTTTTTTAATTTTCTAAATTCACTATGGGCCTTGATTTTACTTAGGTTAATTGCTTCGCTTTGCGTTTTAATTTAAGTAAATTCTGGATATCTTTCTCTTTAATGGTTGGTTGACTAGTTGACTTCCGTATTAAAGATTTGTTTATCTATGCAAAAGTCGATGTTTATTAATCTTTAATAGATGTAGATTTTCTATTGGCATATAAACAATAATTGTAATGGAATAATTCACTCTCCGGATTAATATGTTAAGATTTGTTAGGAGACGTTTCAGTGAATTAATCCACAGAAAATGCTGTGGTTCTCTAAAAGATTATAATTGCTCCATATTACTGTTAAGTTTACATTATGTGCCTCTATATTTATACGTATTAATAAATTTACAAAATGTCAACCATCCATTCCACTTTAGCATTTTCAGAAGTACAGTACAGTAGGTAGTTGTTGTTTTTGCACTGAATGATCAAACCGAGAGTTATTCACATAATAAACCTACAGATTGACACCTCATGCTTTCAGTAATCAATGCGGTAACCATAATTTACACGGAATATAGTCTAATTGTTAATTAATAATTTACGGTACTTCTCATACATATTTCCCATTTATTGTGCAACATACAAGCAACGCGTTTCTATTCTCCTCCAGAGTTATCTGTTATGACTTTGAAACCTCAACGCAGTGAATGCTAATTTAATTATCTTTATCGTACATAATATTGTGTTTTCAACACTTTGTATCTGTTGCACGTTAAATTAATTAAATATTTAAGACATTGAAATTGCGACTCTTCTGTGTTACATAGACAAAGAGTCTATTTCTTTATACATAAAATAAAATGATAAAAAATATTTCATTTAAAGCAATTTTATTTTATTTGTAATTTAAAATAACACATTTTATAAGAGATTAAATTACCTGTCTATATTTTGGAGATATTTTTTCTTTGCTATTGCTAAGAACTATCATCTTTTTTAGAATGGTAGGGGTACTTACAATACCGATGTACTAAACGTTCTTATTTCTCAATCTTTACCACTCTTGTTATTGTTTTAACATTGTAATCAAATATCTAAAACTATAAGTTGTCATTCTACCAGTGCAGTGCCAAATTCACCCACATGTTGCATGTAGCCTGTCACTGCTTGTAGTTTGGCGATGATCATTTCTCTCTCATGTTTTCCGTGCTGCTAAGAGGAGTAAACCAGATAGATAATCTTTGCATCAGTTTACCAACTCCACCGCTGCCACTGCATTATTCCATGATGGGCAAAATATTCAGGCAATACCAGCTAGTAGGATGTTTGCAAAGAAATTTAACCGTGTCTCAGTTGATATTGATAGCTAATTTTTTAGTTAGAAACAATCCCGGGTCATTTCTGCGAGAATTGCGTCGATATTACTTCATGGTTTATTTATTATTTGGGTGTTTAGGTGGATTGTGTTTTTATTGAGAGTCAATTTTGAAAATATTGATATTTTAATATTTCATTCAGTCTCGTGTTCATAAACTACTATGTTGTTCACATGGATAGCTTCTTGCATAGTATGTGGTAGTTCGTGTTATATGGTAGTCTTGTTAAATTAAATATTTAGACCGATTAAATGTCAGATGTTGTCCATATTCATTTATTTGACTACTGTTAGCTCTAGGGATTTTTCTGGTTTAGTTATTAGTTTTATCTGTTGCCTTATTTTTTAAATTATAATATTAAGTAACGGAAACAAAAACAGTAATGTAAATATTCATATTTCTATATGCAGAAGTGAATGTAGGTACCTACTTAAAAAACAGTATGAATATAATAGGATTGCAATTAGCCTTTAGGCAGACGACATGAATAAAGAAACTGTGATAGTCCTAATTGCATCTTGTGTTGTTTTTACATTTTGCATGTTGGCAGCATTGTAGCGCTTGCAATAGAACGATCCAAATCAAAAAGAAATCATGACTTATTTTTTCCAAATCATTCGAGTAGTAAGAAGTACATTTAGCCGGGATGTACAGAGAATAAAGAATTCAATATGTATACTTGTTTCAATAATGTTTTTTTACTGATTATTTGGTTTTCTTGACGCAATTAGCTGATCTATTTATTATACTGAGTGTGATTTTTTTGTAACAGACATTTTAAAATGATGTGTATAGTACTTACTAAAATGCCATCTTTATATTTCTTCTTTGTGGCTATGATATTATAAAAAATGCGCTTATTAGAGTGGATAAAATACATAATATATCTAAGTAAATTTTTTGTGTCATAAATTTATTTCACTATTCACTTGACTTGGCTTTCGACATTCCTAGTCTTAGAATTGGTATTATATGAATTTTATATGTATAATATAAATAAGTGGTTCATACTTGATTTTAGATATTTTTATAGCAGATTGGATTAGTCAAAACATTGAGTCTACCTAAGAATTCCGTGAGTTAAATTATAAGTAAATTTATTAAAATAATAAATATTTAGATTCAAACAATAAATAAGAAACATGTACCTACTATATTATTATTCCAACCTTTTCGTCTTTTATTTAGTACTACTATGCGAGTATGAGCTAAAATCCAGTCGTTAAACCCAAACTGATTATATTTAATTGCTATATTATGTGCATGTACTGTCATGTAGTTTGTAGGTTTCCTTAGAAATAATGTAACAATTCATTTCCCTTCTTTACTGGTTTGACCTTATACATTTCTTGGTAGATCTTTTTGCTAAAGCCAACGAATCCAAAACCTACATATATTTTTTTAATTTTGTGATATTTTGAAGTTTAAGCGCTTTAGGCCGTAAGTGATCAATAGACATTCATTAGCTTTTTTAATGGGACTTAAATATCAATTTAAGACAATGACATGAATATTCTTCAAATTCATTATTGTTTAGTCTTTAATTTATTTCAGTTATCACGCTATTCAAATAATAGGCATTGAATTCAATTCTTTAAATTAGAATCCTAACAACATTTCAAAACCAAACTTTCTTTGTTATAAGTTTCAAAAAGTTGTTTTGATTCTCATTTTTAAGAATTGAATTGAATTAATTATTATGTTATAGCTATTAAACAAATATTAATTCATTTTATCGATGAAATATTTAAAATTTAACTTAGTTACTCACTCAAAAAACAATTATGTAAATATAATTAATAAATAATACTGATACATTTCTATAAATATTTTTATTATTTATTTAGTTGATTTTAATTTAAAATGCTAGTTTTAAAAATTATATATAATTTTAAATAATGTACACTATTTAATTGTCTATTTTTTAAGATTTTCATCAATTGTTGTTCTTATATCTATGCATTTAAAATTTTATTGAGCAGCATTGTACTCGTACTTAGAATATAAATGGGATATTTCATTTGTATATCCTATTAGGATATTCGTATAAAATTAGCAGAATACAAAATGAATTTTATGCGAATTGGGTATTATGCAAAATTTGTAATACTCGTATGCGAGATGGGTTGTACGTGAGTCAAATTTTAAATGTTTTAACAAATACCTATGATTTATAATCAGGTTTTTAAAGTATTATATAAATCTTTATTAGCGAAAGTAGACTTTTTGTTTTCTATTTAGTATAAAATAAGCCTCAGTTCATTAGTTATGATTTTAAAAGAAAAAAATAATAAATTTATCAAAACAGAAAAAATGAACTTCGATTTATTTGCTGCAATCTGATTCAGTTCTATTTCTAATTATTTGTCTGTAGAAACTTTTATCTATTTGTATCTGTTTTATTATTTTGTATCCACCGTGTGCTAAATGGACCTCTCTTTGATCTGAATTTGTTGAAACTGAAACTTTCATTTTTATTCTAGTAATTCTTGCTGAATGAAGTTATTCAAGAAGAACAAATTTTGGTAGAGCTATTCAGAAAGAAAAATAGTAATACAAATTCTTATGAATAATTCGTATGTATATATTATTAAATAATTTTTTTAAAGATTTCTTTTATAAATGAAGTCGGTCGACAGATAAGAATATTTAGTTCCTAATGTAGGATATCGCTATTTAATTAAGTTCTTGCATGTCCAGTGAGGCGAAAGTTAGCTGGTAGGATCAAACAAAGTTCTGCCATAAGTGCGCACCGTACACCTTGCTTTTTGCAGACAAGAAATAAAAGAGTGCAATGCAATGAATTTCTGTTTAATATTTAAACTCTTTATTTTTGCATAATAAACACATAAGGAATAGTTTTTAATATAGAGAATATTGGATTTATCTATGACCTGTCCTAGCGCATAAGTTTAATAATTATTTTATACGATAGCTGTTGATGTGTATACTTGACTTGGATGAGCTATTGGCATATTGCATGTTGAATGGCAATTATTTCTTTTAGATTTAGAAATACATATCTCGTATTGCAAAAAATAGCAAGGTAGATTTTTGGGGAAAAAGAAAATGATTGGACTTTTGTAATTTTTCAATATTCTTGATTTTAAAATTTATAATGATCGAACTAGTTTCTTCTATTGCTACTTACAAGATTCATAAAGTTACTATCTGTATTTATGTCTTCAACGCTTTGTCTTTCAATTATCCGACTTCATTGAAATTGGAAAAATTGACAGAACCTAAAAGGGCAGTGATAACATTATTAAAGCTATAACTGGAATTTAATTGGTTCATTTTCATCATCATAAACATTATTTATTTTTCAAAGATCGATTTATTTCCCTCTGACAGGGAGTTGCCGATCCTAATTCTTTCCAACAGACCACCAATTTTCCAGCGCTTTCTATCTTCATGATCTCCAAGCTTCAATCCAACCTTTTGACATTCCCTCACTGCCTTACTTTGCCAGGTCAACTTGAGCGTCCTCTTTTCCTCTTCCCTTCCACTTCGAGATTCCATGCCATTTTTTACACCACTATTCCCTTCCTTAGGACATGACCACACCATCTTAGACAGCTCCGTCTCACTACCTCTACAATGGACTCTCCACATATTTTTCTAACCATTGCCTTTTCTGCTCTTAGGATATATTTTTCTATTGATCTTATTTACCTATGTCTTTGCCGCATAAAAAATTACTGGTCTAACACGTGCTAGAGTCAGTCTATAGCCACACAACACTGATTCCAGATCTCTAAACCTTTGTCAACCAAATCTCATTCTCTTTGTTATGTCAATTCGCTGCCTTCTCCTGCACTTAGTGTATCTACCAAGTACATAAAGCTTATCTACACCATCCACTAATAGATTATGCTGGAGTTCTCCTGGTATAACTTTGATGTTACGTACCTTTCAACGATGAGTCTGTTGCATCAGAATGAAATCAATCTCTGTTTCAGAACTTCCAGACCTAAAAGTCGCATTTTGCCTCTTCTTGAACCATGTATTAGTGACAGCCAAGCATGTCTCCATGCATAATTTAAGCAATCTATTGTTCCCGACACCCATACCAAAACTTCTATGGCTACCTTCAAACCCATCTGATTGTTGACTGTTGAAATCACCAGCAACAATTAAGAATTCAGAATCCCTAACAAGTTCTGATTCTGATCTTATATTGTCATAGAATTGATCTTTCACAGCTTCATCAAGTCCTATCTGTGGAAAAATAGGAGACACAAATCCAATAGAATACTTTTACAAGAAGATTGGTTATTGATTTTCTAGCTGATTTTATTATTTGTCTTTGTGTATAAATGTCTAAAAATATCTCTTACATAAGTATGTAAGAAATATTTTTAGAAATATAGACACAAATTACTGCTACTTGTCAGAAAGACCTACACAGCTATAGAATAATTATTTTTCAGAATACGAAAGACAATTTTATTTATAACCTGTTCAGTGAAAGGCATTCAGGAATTCAAAATGTTCTTTTTTCTTTTATATCTGGATACGATGGAATTTATACATCGAGTTTATAAATTTTTAAGAAATCTTGTCTGGCGTCTTTTAGATACATTTTCCCAAAGTATAAATCGATTCTACATATCTTTTTATTTGAATACTGAATTATGCAGTCTCCCGTATTTTGTACCAAATAATAGTAGGCAATTTCATCGTTTTTGAGTTCAAGAATGAATTTTCTGTAACAAAACTTGTCAAAAGAAATATTTGCCATCTGGTTCTTTTTTAAATTATAACACTGACATTTCAAACATGGAATTTAGATATTAACAATGTTTCATTAGTACGAGGAAGTTTTATATGTATAAAAATAAAATAGTGTTGTCGATGGTGCTTTGAATCTTTTCAATGTAGCTTGTACCTACCAAATTTTAAAGACCTTGTGATCACGGGTTTGATACATTCGTGCATTTTTGACAGGATTTTGAAATTGAACTTTCTGTAGAGACTACACGTTGATATTTAATGTTATTTTCAGCCGTGATGTTGTTAGCTATTAATTTAATCAGAGAAAGAGGTCTATTAATGTTTATGTATATTTATATAAGTAGACAAACAGGCGAGAGGCAATGTATCATCTTTATATGATCCAAAATATACAAAACTAAACCCAGTTGACATTGATAAGTTTATGATTTATGGACTTTGATTTTCAAATTAAAAGGTTATCTTAAGGGCATAGGGAGAATAATATGTCTACATTTTGTTATCAGTTTTGCCGTGACGTTCGATATATTCTCCAGTATTTGTAAACAATGTTTTCTAAATATGTAGTTGCAACTGTGCAATATTAATTGTCTAGTAAGAAAGTGGTTTTGTTAATTTAATGTAATACAAGACATTAATTTCTTTATTGCTAAAATAGCACTGAGTCTGTTTCGAATATGAAAGGCATCGCTTAGGCAGTTAGTTATATATACGTTGTACCGCCCTGTATTTGTTTTCATTCTTGCACTATATTCTCCACTAAGAAATAGAAAGAGTTCCAATCAAGGCAATAAGTCTCATGAGAATTATTACCTTCATGGCCAGTGTCGCGATCTGGATGGGTTTTGCGGCTTGTACATAAACTTAAATTTATAGACATATTTACCTCGATCCATAAGCTATTCTCTGATTAACTTTTCCTTGGCAATATTATCCGTTTCTGTATTACTTAGTGAATTCTGAGTCTTCTTGTGTTTAGCTTGTAAACAGTATCTGTTTTTTTGGTTTTACATTACCGACACACTGGAAATGACTTCCGCTAAACTGGCAGTGGTAATGAAAACTGTGTTTTACTAATGTTGAAAATTTATTGTTTATTTTATTTATACGTAGCTGATATATAAGATTGGAATTCACCTTTGAGGTTTAGATTTTGAAATAAATTTAAATACCTACTTAAAATAACAATTTATTAATATATATATATATATATAGATATTGTAGTGAACGACATTCTGTCCTATTATTGCTTAATTACTGCTGACTTTGTGGGACATTAACTGGACTGTTGTTTTCTTTGAATAATTTATCAGGGGAGTGGTCAATTATTCTGTTAACCTGTGGTTTATAAAGGGGTTCTACACCCCTAAGCACCTATGTTCTAGCTGACAAACGATAACTCAGATTAAGCTGAAATTTTGAAACATTGTCACAAGTGAAGGTCTGCAGTTTTTCACGTAAAAAAGTTCATTGTAGAAAATTTCATTTAAAAATATTGCTCCAAAAATAGTTATGAACATTTTTGTTTGGTTTAGATTTTAGAGCTATTTAACTGATTTTGCGCAAAATATAGTTTTTTAACCAAAAAGTCGATACTCAATATTTTACAATTTTTTTCGATTTATGCTTAGCGTATAAACTTTAATTTTTGGTCCTTTATGACGTCATCAGCCATAGCTCGCGCCCCTGTGGATTTTTTTCTCTAAAAATTGTTTACCCTAAAACATTCCAAATTTCAGTTCAATCCATTCATGGGAAGTATAATATTCTATGGGGGGGGGTCTAGACTCCCCATTTATCAGGCGTATATAAAAATAGGACTATCAACGAAAGGTTAATGATTAGCAGTGGTACTTTAAATCTCATTCTGAGAATGCTACGGTAAAAGTTACTTGTGAGATAACAAGTTTTTATACTCAAACTTCAATTCTTAATTTACAAGTTGTTCCAAATGCTCTCTGTCAATTTGATAGTCTTTATTATTTATTTCAAAATTTAGATTTTGTTTATTTATTTTTAGCAATATCTTTAATTGACTTTCTTAATTGCCAATTAAGCGAGATAGCCTGTTATAAAGATTTTATTAGACAATATATTATAGACATTGATGTTTTCACCTATTTTGTTGACATAATTATTGTTAAATGAAAGTTATTGAAGGTAGGCCTAATAACATCCATTTTATTGTCAGTACTTTTCCTTTTTATTTCAAAGTATCTATCTAGGTTGAGTAAGTATACTCTGTAGAGGGATAATAATAATAATGGGTGGGTAATATATTGTAACTTCCATTTTTGGTGGAATGCTCTCTGAATAATTTATCAATATCTATAACTTTGTCAGCTACTACTTCACAGTGATGTTGTATCTCTTTTCATATCCTATTTTTGGTCTGTCTAGAGACAAGTTTTATTTTGTGAATTATCGCACGAAACTAAAAGACGAAAACACCGCTTCACTGATTAAAATCGGTAGCATTGTGGTTTAATTTATGGGTACCCTTAGACAAATTTGTTTCTTTACAAGAAAATATTTACAATGTTGTGTTGTGTTTGTTTTTATTATGTTCTGTTTTGTTTATAAGATTTGAAATATCTACTTATTAATTACTATACTATAAAGGAAGGAATAAATTAATAAAAATGACATAGGCCTAATGGAAGCTTGTATTACACATGATCTGACGGATCTTTAGTTTAATAATAGTTAGTTAGCTTTTAAAAAATAAAAATAGAAACTTTAGTATTTCAATATTTAGTTAGTTAGTTTTCTATCTATTAGAGCCTATTATCACATATTATGCTTTGTGCACCTTTAAATCCCTGGCAAAAATAATATATTTTTTATGTATATCAGATACAATAATTTTAAGACCAAAACGGTCATTACGATAAACAATTTGAATTTTTTTGTTTGTTTATTTATCGAGATGTGGTAGTCCAATATATGCATTTTTGTATGTACAATTATTTTTTAAAATTCAGTAAAGCAGTAGATTTATGGAATTTTAATCATTGTATAAAATCATTGTATAAAATAATAGAATTAGCCATAAAAATGACCATTTCAGTCTCTTTTTGATTGGCGATTTTTAGTCTAATTTTAATGGACTGAGGACTACGGTATCTTATTAGGTGCACAGACAATGTGTTGTGGCCCCGGTGGTGTCCGATAAGTACCGGTTACATTGGGTGTAGCTTGAGAAATGCACACACTTCCTGGAGTCACAGCTTAAGGGCTTGAAATTGCTGTGATCGGCCGCTTGCGACACGAGGTGGATCCTCGCCAGAAATAAGAGAGAGAGAGAGAGAGAGAGAGAGCATAGTACAATTTCATTATTTGTTCTAAAGAAAATTTACAAATTTTACCCAAAGTTTACTACTTAATTAGAAGAATAGCTACAGAGTTTCCTCGATTAACATTTTAGAATGGATATGGCTCATTCTCACGAAACTGATCGTAATAACCAAAATAAATTCGGAAAAATAAAAACATTTTAAAAATATTTGCTAACCATAAAATGTAGTTTCTAATTCTTAAAACAGTACAATATAACCTCTTTTGGTTCAATTTTTGTGCTAAATAAACCAATTTTTATTCAGTGCTAAATGAGGGGGATACAATAATTCATTTAAATTATTTTATGCAACAAAACAATGTCCTATTGGCTACTATTTATACATATAACATTTAGTAGATACCAAATATAATCTATTGAATTTTTATGAACTTTTATTTAAAATAATGGTTTTTTTTAAATACACATTTTAAATGAAATATTAGTCCAGATTATGACATAGAAAACATTTATTCTGTAAAATAACTGGAATTCGGTAACAGATATCAATTGAATGCGAAAATATTAATACAGCCCCGGCCACTTCTAACGCAACATTAAGAAAAACACTCATATTTTCGCTATTGTAATAAGCAATTTTATTAATGCAAATAAGAA
>JAUYWI010078741.1:0-13427 GCA_034780595.1 Parotoplana pacifica
AGTAGTGAGACATTACTAGTACATAAAGAGTATTTTGAAGTACACACACATTTTTGAATTTAAGTTTTACTAGTTAAGTATTTTTTACCATGTATTGTAATGAATTTAATTATGAATAAACTAACAAATTTGTAATTTGATCACTCAACTTTTTATCTATAATTAGAAGTCAATGACAGGCTGGTAATAATTGTGGTGGGCTAGTAACCTTTAATGGTTACCAGCCCGACCGGCTGGTAACTTTTTCAAAACATTTTGACCCCTGCACTTAATATGCATGATTTATTGTAGCCCAGAGATATGCACATTAAACAGGTTTTACTGCATATACATACATATAATCTATAATACTAACCCTATAATAATTCAACTTACTATAAAGTAAAACTGAACACTTATTGTCATGGCCAAATATTTATTATCACCTGTCAATTGCATATATTTATGACACCATATATTGTCACAAGCAGTTCAAAAGATTAAATTATATTCAGCAAATTAAATGCAAGTAATAAAATACTATTTATATTGTTAATATTTTAAAACACCTATATAATTATCTTCTAAAGTAGGCAGATATATTTAGTATGAGGTTCAGGTGTGCCTACCCATACTTATTACTTATAAGGTCTGTATAAGTCTAACTGCAACAAATTTATATATAATTGTTATTTACTGCTTTAATTTATATTTAGATACTATTTTTACCAATTGCAAGAGTGATTAAAGTGATAGAAGTTTGCTTCAGTTTTTTCAAAATAAGCAAAATGGATGATTCAGTTTTCATAGTTATGTTTTACATTTTTTACATTTGTGGTTAAATTCAAATTAATTTATTGCTTAGTAATAAGGAAAACAAACAAGTTATGATATCAAATTGTAGTGCATAATAAAGGTTTGGAATTGAAACTATTGGCATCATGACTTCCTGAATTGAACCTGGCTGGTGTCCTTTAATGCACTTGCACAAGCAAAAGAATCAATGGATACTGAGGAACAGACAACTTCATGGAGATAGCTGGCTTAAGTGCTTTAAAAAAAATTATGTCAATTGTAGAACCAAGATGCATAGATAAAATTGTATTCATAGAAATTCAAAAACCAATTCCAGTTTTTTGCAACCAAATAAAAAACTTATCATAGCAAGCATGCTCATTTTTATGTTCAATGACAAGGAGCTTCAGAAAAGATTATAGAATTTGTTGCCAAACCAAGAGAGAAATCCTAATTTTGTGAGTTTGAACAATTAAAAACATGTGAATCCTCACAGGAGGAAATGGTTAAATTGGTGACAATTTCCAAACTACATAATTCAGATCACAAATGTAAGATATTAGAAAGACTGCAGATCTCAGATATCAATGTAAATGACATTTGTGAATACAATCAACAAAACAAAGTCATGAGTATGATGAAACATCAAATATACATTTCAGTTCCACCACAAATCACTCTAATGCTAGCCAAGAGTAATATTCAGAAAGATAAAACTAAAATTGGGTCATGAATCCTCAGTGTCCAAAAGCTAATGTTAAGTGTTACAATTATGCCATTATGCTAATGAGTGCTACTACTATGATGAAGGATGACAGGAAGAAGAATGCAATTATACTGAAGTTTTATCAATGTTGAATAATCCAAACACACCTGCAATGATGCAACAAATGACAGACCCACTACATAAAGAAACTACCATATACAAATGCAGGAAGGTAATGGGGCATCATGCAGCATCATTTCATCTCGAATGTGGGTAGAATGAAGACATAAAATTGGGTGATAGAGGTAAACCAAACAAAGTTATGACAGAACAGCCCTGAAAATTATTGGAACAAATGATAACATGTTATAATATCAAATATGAAGTACAAGAATTCAAAGTTGTTCCATCATCTAAATCATTTGGTTTGTTGGGTAGAGATATTCTAGAAAAAGTTGCAAATACAATATCTGAAAAAAGAATACATATGATTGAAAGTGATGAAGAACTTGGACTAATATGTAATGCCAAAGCTAAATTGGAAGTGCCAGATGGCACAAAATCTGTATTTTACAGCATAAGAGAAGAGCCAATACCTTTGCAAGAGGCTCTCAGTTAGGAACTAAATAGGATGGTGAAGATGGGAATTATTTCAGAGGTAAAGGATGGTGGTGCTCATACAAAATCACAATTAATAAACACTTACTAAATGACTCATACCACCCACCAGATATGGACAATGAAAATTTTTTTTAAATGGAAAGTCCTAATGTATTTGGCAAATATGATCTTAAGTCAGCATACTGGCAGGTGGAATTAGATGACAAATCTAAGAAGTTGACAACTACAAATATGACAAAGGGGCTATTTCATTACAAGCATCTACTGTTCATTGTAAAAATAGCTTGTGTGATCTTCCAAAGAGTAATCAAAAATGTCTGCTTGGGTTTAGAAGGTATCAGTGTGTATCAAGATGACATTCTATTATATGCCTAGAATACCAAGAATTACAACTCTGAAGTAGTAAATTACTGATATATTTAAATAAATGAAAATGTATCTGTCTATTGGGAAAAATCATTTTGTTGTATAGACCCAATCACCTTTCTTGGGAAAGTTATATCAAGTGATGGTGTCTAGCCTGATACAAGGGTAGTTGACAAAATACTGAGAACAAAAAAGGAAGTTGAAAGATTCATTGGCTTGACAAACTTTTAGAGTACTAAATTTAGAACCCCATTCTTCTCTAGGGAAAGGACCATAAGAAGCATTTGATAAATTGAAACAGATGTTAGTGAAGCAAAACCATACTCCAGAAGGAAAGAATTGACACTCACCTGTGATGCATCTGAAACCAGTTGGTGCTATATTATCACAAGACAACAATCATGTCATGTATATATCACTATGCTTACCAAAACTGAATGTAATTATGCTGCCATAGTATGAGTGGTAAAACAAGTGGAAATTTCCTCTTGGAAGAAAATTCAACATAAAAACTGACCACTGAGCTCTCAATTTTATTTCCAATCCTGACAAATGTCTTCCAAAACATGCTAGCACATGAATTCAATGATGGGGAAAAGAAGTCAATGAATCAATCAGTAAAGGAGTTTATTGGACTGATGAGTGCTAAGTGACTTGGAAGAAATTAATTCAAGAAATGAGAGTTGATCACCTGTGGTATTAGTAACTGTGTGAAGACTGGTAATGGGAGAAATTGTTCTCCAGTTAAATCTTCTTACAAAAGATCACACACAAGATCTTCTTACACAAATGAATATGTTCTTGCATTGGGTACCAGACCTATTATTCCACCTATATTAGTTGCACATCAAACTCACTTTGGCATGTCCATAACTAAAATTCACTTAAAGAAAAATGTGTGGTGGCCTGGTATAGACAATGAGTTTTATAAGATGCAGTGTGCGCACATAACCAAAATGCAATGTTAGGAGAAAGTCATACCATTTGAATTAATTCATATGGATTGGGTTCAGGTTCCAAATGTTGGTTGATGTAATGGCCATAACACAATCAGAGTCAAAAAAGTATTGCAATCTACATTCTCCAAATTTGGTGTACCTAACACATTTGTTACTAATACTGATAACACCAGAGTTCATATTACTTGAAATAATCCAGTAGCTATAGAAAATTGGAACTAATTTGATACAAACACCCCCAATATCATGCTAGCTCTAATGGGTTGGTTGAGAGGATGGTTCAAACCATCAAACAAACCCTACATCTTTTTCATGTGAGAAGGGCAACATTTACACTTATTTTCAAAAGCAAAAGGCACACTGATTGACATATAGATAGATCAAGGATGTGTAGTGTAGTGATAGGAAAGGAACTCCAGTCAGTGGCACTCATATTTGGTTGAGACATTCACAATCCATTGTTTAGATCACCCAAACTCATATACACTGCAAAACTGGCAGAAAAACCTGAACCATGTGAATTTGTTGTCCACAACTCAGTAAGGATGGCATGTATGTTATGTGGATTGGATTGCCAGACTAGCCCATATCTAGATCAATTACATGAATGTGAGGAAATGAAAATGTCAATGAGGAAAAATAACCACACAAAAAATAATATTCCAATAAGACCATCAGTGAGACCAACACATCAACATAAAGAGCCAAATTGGTATTGGAAAGAACATCAAAATACTTAATAATATAATGGAGAAGGCATGTTGTAGATATCTATAGATTTTGTTTTATGTTTTATATATCAAATTAATAAGAAACAAAACAAGGTATGATATCAAATTGTAGTGCATAATAAAGGTTTGGAATTGAAACTATGTACTACTGTTCAAACTACCTTACCTAGCATTAGCAAAGCAAAATGGCAAAAAAGCATTTTACTAAATAAAAGTAATTTTAATTTTTATATTAAAATACCAGTTTGTTTTGTCTATGATGATAGTGTTGGTCGTGTTGATAATTACCTACTTTAACTTTTAGGTTAGTCCAAGAATGTAATGTAAGAGTCTTAACTGTTTTAATTTGATTTTCCAAGAGTTAACTATAATTCCTTAAAACCACTCACTGTCTCTCTACCAAAACAAAATTTTCATTTTAAACTATGTTTCACAGTACTTAAATATATCTTAACAGTCATTAAGAGACTTTAATTATAACTTTTATAAAATTTAAATCACCTTTATTCAAACAGAAACTCGCCGTGGGCAGATTGTTTAAAGCTTGTTCTTTAATAATTAAAATAGCGTAGAAAAATAAGTTTCACGACATATTGTTTATTTTGATACCTAAACAACTATATATACCTACACAAGCCATTGGAATTTGAAAAAGAAATATATGTCATCATATTGGCAATCTCAAGCCATAAAATAAAAATAAAAAGAAACAGTCTATATATTTTTTGCAACTACCTGCAACTCCTACAAATATCTTTGTCATAAATAAAATTCTTTCATTTCTTAAGTATTGGCAATTTGAATATAATTTTCTCTAAAGCTAGATTTGCACGGGAAACAATTGGTTTCCCAAGCTCTTACACAAAGTACTACGACCGAATACTCAATCTTCCCTCAACAAAATCGTTTAAGGTTCCCTTTACTTGAGTATTCCTCCAAACGGATATTATGATTTATAGGAGGATTGGGTATTTGGTCCATAAGCTTTCAGGGTTACAGAGGAGTATGATCTCTATACCCTACTTTATGCTCAGGGGGGAATCGAAAATGCTTTATTTTATCTCGTTAGCCGAACTCCACGTCTACGTTTAGCCAAGATTTTTTTATAAATAGACCAACTCGTCCTATTATCAAAAATTTTTCAAGGTCGCTGCGGCTAAATTACTGTACTAATACCTACTACGGATTGAAATAATTATCAATATATATTTACAGAACCGTATTCTTTGTTTGTCAAAATTTCATTCCAGAAAGTGCTAGAGGTGTAAATCAAAAATGTTTAATTAGGGGCAAGATATACAGTAACATATTAAGTGTAGTACAATTATGCAAAAAACACGTAAGTTTAACACAATCATGTGACAGTCACGGAGAATTGTTCGTCTTTAATATTAAAATATCAAGTGTAAAATGGTAGTAGGTTTCAAATGTATAAAAGATTTTGCGAATAGTTAGTTAACATGGGTTTTGCCAATACCCAGACATATATCTTTGCGACTAAATGTCTGGACCAAATAATTTAATATGCATTGTAGTAGATTCGCAAAGATATTCAAAATAAGCACATTTAAAAATTAGATGAATAGAAGTTTATTCACAAAATGAGGATAATAATTTTATAAACAAAAATATTAGCAAGTAAACTGTATTACATTAATACAATAAATAATATGTAGCAATATTTACAAAATATGTAAAATATGACAATATTGCACCGTACCTCGACAGGACACATATACACTAGATGAAATATTAATGCAGGATACAATAAATGCATCAACCATAACAGATTTCTATAAAGGACTTTAAAATATTATTTGAACTTTTATTAAAATATGATCGAATGCAGGGAATATTGCTTCATGAACAAAAATGCTATAAAATTGTCCAAGGAATTAAAAATAAGATTATAATACCAACCAATATGCGCATTAACTAATACGCCAAAATACTGACTAAAATAATCAATTAGCTACTTTTATTTGTCACAAACTAAATATTTTTCAATTCAAATGTCTAACCTAATGGCAATTGGCTGTTAACTCTAAAGCTCAGCCTTACCTAATAAGTTTCTTTATACTATAGGATCATTGAAAATGGGCCATTTTGACGCTTTCTCATTAATAGGTGACACAATTCCCTGAATATAATTCATGCATTGTTGAGACTCTAATGGTAAGCAAGTCAGGGACGTTATATTATATTATCTAGACTAGATACTCGACTAGAAAACCTGAAATTACTTCCTGCTCTCGATCCTTTTCGCAGTCAATTTTATCAGGTACATTTTTGAATATTTGTCATCAAATGTCTAATATTTTTATATATTAATTATCTAAAAACATTAGTGAGAGCTAACACCCAGAATTGATTTCATATAAATTAATTATTATTCAATACGAGACCGGTTTCAATCTCTTTGGGCTCCATCTGATGGAGGTGGGCTTGAACTCGAATCATCTGGCGTCTTACCCAGGCTGCTGGTGAATTTACCAGCAATTAGTAGGCAGTACAACTGAATTTAGTGACCTATCTAATTTATAAATAACCGATACAATACAAAATATTTTTTATTCACCAGCACAAGCCACTACTGATGAGACACACCGAGGTCGATATCGGTCTCTTAGAGTGGCTTATGTTGGTGAATAAAATTAATTTGTATTTCAGTAGTGGGAATAGCAATTCATTTTTTAACTTTTTGGTCTTTGTTTTAGACCAATCTGATGGGCGAAAACGAAATATAAATTTTATCCACTTAATTTTTAACTAGCTTTGACTTGTAGGTATAAGCACTAGTACCCACAAAGCAAACATTGGAGAATGTCCGAAAAATATTTTTACAAAACAAATAAAAACGTTTCTGATTCTGAAGCCCCTTTAAGATATTTTAGTGAAAAGATTTATTTTCCGTTGATAACGGTATTTTAACAGCAAGTATGTATACCAAACTTTAATTGGAAGTTGAGAAATCCAAATTTATAATAAAACCAAAGCGAAATAAAAATGTAGGATGCCCATTTTGTAAAATCCAACTATTTATATGTCTGTTGTTCATAGGTTGAATTTTACAGACAAATCTTGAACAAAAGAACCGAATAGGCAATGCATTGATTTTGAACACTTCAATCTTTGTTTATCATAAATTAATGGAATGGTCAATATTCATTGTTTTTATCATCATACAAATACTTGTTTGTTTGAGATAAAATTTATATGTAGTTTTAAGCTCACCAGAAAATGAATATTACCAACATGATTAAGCTACCGGTTTACAGTGTCCTTTAAAAAAATATTCCAGCATAATTCTATGCATGAAAAATTATAAGAATAAACAATGTAGTTATAATTCGGGTTTAGAATAGTAAAAAAGGTTATAAACAAGATTTTTTGTTGAAACTATGTAATGTCAAAAAATCGGACTTAGCTTTTAGTTCCGATGTATGTATGCTTGTAAATAAAATGCAATAGAAATATTGAATGAAATATGTGTTTAACTATTTTCTTTTGGACGCTGTGCATAACATAGGTCACCGATAAACAATTGTAGATAGAAGGAAGACTGTGTATGTATTGAAGATGATTAAAACAAATAAGTATAAAATCAACCACATTTCTATTTTAATACGTCAGCATAATATTCATAGATTAAATTTCCTCACTGCCAATTCCTAAGGACATTCATGCAAAACGTTAGCCCTTAAAATGTTATTTAAAAAATTACAGATTGATGCAATTTGAATAATGAAATGGTCTTTTTTGTTTAAAGCAGTCACTCCTCAAATAGCGAGCAATCTATGATTATTTTAACTGCAGGTAGTAAAATTATTGGAGTTGTTTCTCTGTGTATCCCTCTATCCCATGATGTCATTAATGGAATTAAATTAATAAATAAAAAAGTTGCTATTAAGAAAATAGTATTGCACATCGAATATAGGCTAATGCTTTAAATATGATCTATTACGAAGAATATCGTCAAAATATTTTGAAAACGTTATACAATAATGTGTGTTTTTTAATTCTAATTCTAAATAGCATCTTTACCAAAAACAATAAACAAAATAAAAATTACATAACAAACAATTGTCTTTCAAATAAAAACTTATCTACATATTTACAAAATAAATTAATGTTATGTCAACCACGCTTGGCTACTAAAATTCAAGATGTATATTATTATGTAAGTACTTCTGGAAAAATAAAACTAGTTCGATAAATTAAGTTTAAACACTCATCAATAAATAAGTTCTCATCTTCATAGTATTTCTTATAGCAAGCCATTTATACTAAAACAAATTCTTTCATAATCCAATCTCTTGAGCAGGATGCCTACCTGGGGGTTGTGGGGCCACTGAGGGGATACTCGTTCGCCTCTTGGGAAGCGTATTTGTTGGCGGCGGGGCAGGAGCCGAGGCAGAAGGTGCCGTGTACACTACCTGTTGTTGTTTACATCCATTAGCGAGTAACAGAGCTGCACATGCCGGTTGATTAGAAGCTTGGGCATAGAAATAAGCATTTCGACCTTCATCGTCTGTAATATTTGGGTCGGCATTGTACTGAAAATAGAGAAATAGATATGCAACCATAAAAAATAGCTTCGTGGTCATCGGGCGCTGTGGGGGGGGGAGACAATTTTTTGACCAAAAATACTTTTCATAGAATAATTGGTCTGAAATATTGGGTACACAATTAAAGATTTGCCAAGAAAAAAAGAAACATATTATATGTATAGCCAACAACTGGAATGGAATAAATATACATTCATGGAACCATTATAAATAAACCATTATAATAATGTAAATAATGTATCAGAAGATTGGTTGTCTGACTCCTTTAATTCTTGGACTATAAGGGTACTCATATTTATTGTCTATTTTTGGACAAATTGCAATAACTTCATTTAAACCAAATTGAATTAAGAGCATATGGTTTTTAAACACATTTTACTGGCTCAAAATCACGTGACCTAGATATGGGACTGTCCATAGAGGAAGGATACTGTTATTCTGTGGGACTGTCCATGTATGAAAAATGTTTTTTTTTACTAAATACTAAAATATTGGCTGAATCATTACAAACGATCGTTTGTGATTGCAGACAAACTGCCAGGAGATTCAATATGGAATTAAAGTTTTTAGTAATATTTGTTGTTTCTATCAAAGGTCATCATTATTATCAAGTATTGGATACAAATAGCACTATAAATTGTGAACGTTACATACTGTTTCATGGAAATCAGAAAAATTTCTGAAGAATCAGCTAGATCCAATTATGCACGAGATATGCGGCTTCAGTATGATAATGCATCTATGGCAACTGGTTCGCCAATACATTCAACAGAAAAATATACATTTACTTAAGCAACCACCGTATAGTCAAAATATGGGTGACAGGAGTATGTATTTCCGAGATTGGAGGCGAAAAGAAAATCGTTTCATTCGAGCCAAGATGTTAGAGATTTTCTCAATGCTGAATTGAAAAATCTCACAAGAAACAGAAAGCCTTCAAGATCGAATGACACATTTAGAAAAAGTTGTCGAAAACGAGGGAAACTACCGTGATTGACCTTGATTGTCATTAAACTTTACTTCTAAAAGAGATGTTTTTCTATAAATGATCGTTTGTAATGATTCAGCCTCTAATATGTCATTAGTACCTCCAGCAAATATAGCTCCTCTTATAAATAGAAATAAGAAGTTTTTATCATTTGTAGAATGTTTTATAGTGAATCCATGTAAAAAATAATGAACTGATAAAAGATTTTTATATGTAAAGTAATTAATTTAAAATGATATAGTTAGCATAACTATCTAATAGCTTTTCAATAAATACTATTCATTCGATTTGCGATGTAATAATACTATTCGTACAAAACACATGGTTTTCATACTAGCGCTGCGGCGTACATGTAATAGGTGATATGTAAATTGATTATTATGCATGAATAAGTTTAGAATAGGCTAGCTGTTTATACTAAATTCTGAAAATGTTAGCCTATATTTTAAACGCGGGGAATGTTTTGGACATTGAGGGGGGGTGAACTTTAAAAAAATTAAAGTGTACCTAATATGAGAATTTTGATGAACCAACCCTGGATTTTTAATCCCTTGTCATCATAGGAGGGGCATTTTTGGAAATTTCTCAAATATGCTTCAACCAATTTGAATAAATTTGTTTCCATATGTACATATTTGTTTGCAGAATTGTCTAACCACCTTTTGGTGGTCATGGAAACTTGAAATTCAAGTATATACTCGAATATACTAGGATTTTAAAAAATATATCCAAAAATAGTGTTCGGAAATTCGCTGTGCAGTAAAATCTATAAATAGTTTTTTTTACAGTAGACATAATACGTTGTGTTGTAAGCTGCACATAATTTATGGTCTATATTATTTGGTTATTAACCAACAAAGTACGAGTATGTGGTTTTAACTCTAAAAATAATATTAGAAAGTCAATTTTCTTTCAAACCTTTTCTCTCTCGAATTAATTCACTATGCCGCTACAGGCAAACCATCTAATTTTATGTGGCTTTAAATAACCATTGGTAATTCAATTTGGATTAAATTCGGTACACAGAGGGAAAGTAAAAATGTCATTTAAATTTAAACAAATAAAAAAAAAACTACTTCATACAACATTAATTTTCAGACGACTGAGTACAACAAAACGTCATTATACATTGGGGGAAAAGATTTAAATTGCTTGACTACTTAGACGAAATAAAATTCGCCAACTTAAAACTCACCCATAAGAGTAACTGAGAGTAGACAAGCGATCCCAGCGTAGCGGCTATATGAATGGAGGTTCGGGAGTCACTCTTGGAAAAGGGAGCATTTACTGTTTGATCGGCCAGAGCCAGATAAAGAATCACTTGACGAGTGTCTTTACGAGCTATAGCGTTGATGAGCTGCTGTTCCAGGGGTGTTGTAGGATGAGGCAAGGGTGGCAGAAACTGGCGGGATTCATATTTGGCGCGAATCCACTCCTCTTTTTCCTCTCTTGTTGATGATGGATGTGGTTTTCTATAAAATCATAAACATATAAAAATAGAACATTTCCATATAAGAAGGTGTAATTACGGATAAAATAAATAGATGTATATAGAAGAGACACAAGTGAAGTTAAAATACACATAACACCATCATAATGTCACGTAATAAAAGTAAATCATCAATTGGGAAAAAGGATGTCTTTTCAACTCTCACGTGAAGTTTTAAAGTAACTTACTTTTTATTTCCTGCATTGACTGCTACTGCCGCCTCCCACACCGAGTTAGCCATTGTGTTTCCGATAGCTTGCATGACCTCGACGCATTCCTGAGGCCAATCATCCAGCTCCAGAGACCGCACCCTACTGATGTGGGTGCCTAGTTGACGATGCACACCGCTGCAATCGATGCACATTACAACTCCAAGATTGAGACTGGCCCATGTTGGATCTAAAATTGAGGGAAAAGCGAAATACAAATGGAATATTTTACACTTCATATACACTAATTAACAAAGCTTTGCTTACACGGCATCGATCTCTCTATACCAAGGATTGTGAGACTATATTTTGCTATTTTTAAGAATAATATTATCTAAGTACTTATAAAAACAGTGTGATTTATATTTTAGATGGTTCGCCATGTAGTTAGGTAAGGAATTAAAGTCACGAAACAACCACGCGAAGCGCCAGAAATTTGAATATTCATTACTTATAACTTTGAGTAAAACCAAGATATGTATATTAAATAAACTAAAACTTACTGAAAGAAAAAGATAAATTAAGTACTATTTCGGTTGCGTGGGTGTGTGGTGTATGTTTTATTGTTTATTTTTGCTTATCTCAAAAATGAGTGAGCACTTATGAGGAGTCTGGGGGTCTTTCTCGGAAACTGTCTACACGTTAGATTCAATATCTTGCAAATTCTGAGTCATTTATTTGTGTAGTTTTCGATAAATATCATGTAAGTAAATTATAATTTATGTAGACGTTAAGCTAAACTTCGATTTAATATGAAACTAAATGAAGTGATGTTCATATGGAGTTCATTTATTCGGAATCATTTTCTGACAGATGTAACTAACACATCATGGTAAGCCATAATAGTCTATTGAATGGAATCATACTCACTATATTTTAAAAAACATTTCTGGATAAGTCAACCAGATATAGACACTGCAATGTATGTTATTTACGTACACTTGCATCAATATCAGGTCTGTTACGCCACCTCCAAAAAAAGGAATTTTGGCCAAAAAAGGTTAATTTTGCATTAAATATGATTAGTGAGAAGTTTAACTATACAGTATACAATTATAAAGTTCAATTTGGCTTCAAATGTCGGATTTTCAAGCATTGTTCCATCCTTTTGTACCTGTTGTTGTTAAGGCAATTCACTATTTCTTTCTTCTGAATCAATCTTGGAATGTTTTCAAGCGTATACAAACTCGTAACAGTGAAAGCCCCCGGGTTTCAACATGTCTTAGAAAAATGTTATCATCAGGTTCAAGAATGGATTGTATTACTTCAAAATCTTCTCTTCTAGCTGATGATAGTTTGAACTATTGCAAAATATCCACAGCGAAGTCATTGAGATCCCAATCAACAGAATCCAATGCAGCATGAAAGGCATTTAACACAGTGTGCAATGTACAACAGCCAATATCTACCAACTGAGAAAGGCCTTGATCTTTACACCACTTGTCTAACATTTTACGCAAAGACTTGTTTACATTAGGGCCATCACTTGAGGGCATTAGAAATTTTGATGGAGAGAGCTGTTCATCTTTTAAAGTGTTTGTGATAGCTCCAAAAAGCTTAACAGCCAGTGCATGCTCAAAAAATGGCTATTAAGGAAATGAGTGGTAACCCGTTGAGTGGATGAGGAAAATAATGAATATGAATATCGAACTGTTTGTCTGTAGCAGCATTTGTAGTTTAATTACACTGAGACAGAAAAAGCTATCAGATTTCTGAATGTCTGAGACAATCTGTTATGAAAACATGGCCCTAAATTATGTGATATGTAATAAGACAACTTAACATGTTGCAGCTCAAAGTCCTTTACAATTGCACAATCTGGGAACATAGTTGCAAACAAGTCTTTCATGTTGTCACATGAGTTGCAGCTAAACCCTGCTGTAGCCACCTTAGCTGCCCAAATAGTCTCTGCAGCAATCACTTTGTCACAGTGGGACATATTCCAAGTACTATTTTGTGATAGCTGAACATTGGATGTTTTACCAGAAGAACTAGGGGTTTTAACAAAGGTTGATT
>JAUYWI010078752.1:0-24634 GCA_034780595.1 Parotoplana pacifica
TATGGGATGGAGACTGTCACTCCACCTCTCTCCTCACCACATGTCCTAACCACTGGAGCCTCACCTCCCTCAATTTTCCTTTCAATTCTCCAATAGTCATCCTCTCCCTCACTCTGTCAAGTCTCAGCAGTCCTAAAGACCACCTCAGCATTTTCATCTCTGCCACCTGCATATTTTCTTCCAACTCTGACTATGTGGGTAGAAAAGTAAAAAAGATGGAGGTGGGGAAGAGAAGGCATGGAAGACCCAAAAAGAAATGGGAAGAAGACTGCATTCGTAAAGATTGGAGCAGGTGGGAATCCGAGAGGAGGACGCAATGAATCGCAAAAAGTTGAGGAAAACGATCCGCACCGGCGACCCCACCTAAATGTGGGAAAAGCCAGTAGAAGAAGAAGAGATATCAGCTAACTATTTGCAGAGCAGTAGTGAGACATCTCTTTCCATTTAACTAACCTCCTTCTTCGGCACAATTAGTTGCTGTGGTTTTCTTTTGACATTCATTATCTTATTAATTCGGTCCCTTCATGTCTTCTGTACGTTGATGGTTGGTCAGCTTCGCCTGCTTTTGTAGTACTCCCGTGAGCATCCATGACGACTGTGCTTTGCTTGACTGAACAAAATATAATACTAGAGTAGGGGATTCCTTGGGCAGAATATCCCCACTAGCGTACTGAAGATATCTGGATGATTTTCCACTTGATTTGGTTGCAGAAAAAGTCTCGACCTGTCAGTTATCAAAACAAAATGTATTGTTGTTTATCGAATAAAATTAATATATAACTGGCAATGTTATTCAAGTCATCACCTTGCAGTGAATTTTTTCAATCTGCTCCTATATATGCCCCGGGTTTTGTTTATATTCATGCCTTGTATATGGTGTTGTTGTTGTTTTTATTTTTATAAATTATGCCTGTACATATTTCGTTTAGACACTTCGGCATATTATATTTGCATTTTAAGCAGTTTTCTTTTCCATTAACTTATTGATTACCGACATAAATAAATTGGTTGTTCGAATATTCGATTCTTGATTGTTATTTCATTAACTGTTTCTCTTATGAGATAATTTTACGCTCTTTGAATTCTGTTGGATTTTCAAACTAATTTGCTAACTACGGATTAATTAAGAGATACAGATAACACACCTAGATCTAAAAATAAATTAAAAACTTCTAAATTGGGATTAACTAAAATCGCGTTAGTTATTCATAAATGTTGCCTGGGGCTTCGCTCTGACACCTATGTTTCGCAGTGACATCTTGGACGAAACTTGGTGTTTAATAAAGTCGTAAGGGTATTATTGATGTAGCAGTTTTGTCGTATTTCCATCTCATTTCCTTGTCAGAACATGCAGAAAATTTGGTAATTGATTGTGGGATGACGGTACAAAAGTAGTAGAAGTATAACTATGTAACAATGTTTTTTGTATGTAGGTACTACCTATGAATGCATTTCAATAATTAGAAATTAAAATAATTATTTGTCTTCTGTACATTAAAATATTTATAAAAGAAGGAATCTTTAGTTGATAATGAGCTTTATAAGCAATAGTTTTTTTTTAAATTAAGGGCGAGGTCATAATTGATTAGGGTGCATAGATATTCCTTGTATATAGTTCTATGCATAGAAGTTTTAATGCTGAATAATTAAAAATATTCTTCAAAACTAAACACGAAAAAAATGAATTACATTCATCAAAACAGTAGGTAGGTACCCAAGTTATCTTCTCTTATTTGTAGTGCAGAATCAACAACACCAGTCACATATTATAGAGAAATTTTAATATAGAATGCAATTCCAATTTTAGTTTGTTTTACCATAGTAACTTTTTTGGTTATGCTATTCAAATGAAAAATTACATCTTACAATCGAATCGGAGAGAACTGCGATTTTCATTTCGTCAACGAATCAGAATCAATTTTTCTATTGTGATAATTTTATAGAAACAAGAGACAAATGCTAAATCTAGTGCAATATCATTCTAGGGGTCCAACCTCAAACTGATTGCTTCATAGGGTCTTTCAAAGGTTTTGATTTCTCACAAGTGTTCTACATGACATACAAAAAGTTCCTTGGGGAAAGTTCTGAAAATCATCCAAAAATAGTTGTTTCTAGATTAATTTTCTATCCCTGGACCTATAGTTTACGGGAAATGGATTTTCATAAAAATGTTATTTATGTCAAAATTATAGTTATATGCATAATAGTTCTAAGTATGTAATATAGGGTGCATAAAGAATTTGAAGTTAGTAATACGGCACGTACTTACATATACTCCTAGTAGGTATCTGTTTTTTTTTTCAATTTAGGAACAAAGATCTATTTCACCAAGAAATTATAATTACAATTTAATTTAGTTTATCAGCTTTCTATGCACAGTATTTACCGGAAGAAAAATAACTAACTAACTAACAGCCTCTAATAAAAAAGCGTTTTCATCATTTCTTCCTATCTAAGTTTTGTCTTTGTCTTTTTAAAAAGCCAAATACACATTGTTCTATTCCATAACAAAGCTAATTTCGTTATGAAAGTATAACATTTTATTATTTCCATTTAGCCAGAAACTATCAATAACCTTTTGCAATTAGCGTTTAAACGAAACAATTCTTTCACAAATCTAAATCATATAATTTTATTTTTGCTAAATTACAGTAGAAGGATTTATTTTAAATTTATAATCTTAACATTCCATTCTATACTAGATTCTATTTTAGAGCCTATTAGTCTGTGATTTAGAGTAGAGCTACATTGTACATGGTATACGTAATTAAACCAATAAAATGGATAATAAATTATTAATATTTCATTGAAATTGTTTCTATATTTTAAACAATGATTGTGTGCTTTCTTTCGAAGCTTAAATTTATGTTCTTGTGATTTGTGAGGACAACACTCAAAATATATTTTAGTAAAAAATTAACTAAATGAATAAATTGTATTAATAATCTTTAAAAATATAATTGAGGAGCAGTTTGTTTAAGGTTCCTAAACAAATTACTAAATACATAAAATCTTTGGCTATCTTGTTCTAATACTTCATTTTAATTTGATAATTGTCCGGTCTCCTTTAAATGCAATTAAGTATTTACAGGAGAAACTTCGATCAAAATTGGCCACAATCAATCAATCAGTATTTTTGTTTTTTTTAAATGTGCCTTTGTTGGTGTGACAAAGTTTGTTTTTATATCATGTGTTTATATTAGAATTAAAAGAAGACAGATATTCTCCGAATGAAGTAATTTAGTACAAACAAATTCAATTGAAGTTTCTGTACCAAATTCTAACTCCATTCAAGAATTATGTTCTCCCTTTTTTCTAGTAAAAACGCACACCGGATTTTACTCACCCCATGTTAAGACATCAAAAAGTGTAATTATCGATGTCTATGGTCGGTAGATTTCAATTAGTTCTTAGAAAGTGTTTCGTGAGGTTGTAATATTTCTCCATTGGTCATTTAATATATACTATATACATAAAACCATGAAGATTAAATATCTTTTATAAATTTTCCATATAATAGGGTACCTTGTAATTATTTTTGTGAAGTGTTCCTTCCTTGTCTATATGTACATATATTATTTAATAAAATTGAAACTTCTCCTAATTGATTTTATTAGTCAGTAGGTACTGAATATGTATAGTGCTGTCAAAATAAGTTGATTGCTACCAGGTTTTTAAAAATCTACATACGATTTAAAATTTGTTTCTGTTTCTTAGGGGGTCGGGGAAGCCTGGGTGCTGCTCATTTAACCAGCAACTGGGCACATACAATGGATAGAGATAACTTTGTGATCTATTGGGATCATTTTGGCAGATCAGAAATTGCTCTACTGTTTTATTTAGTGCATTTTCTTTATATTCTCTACTCTGTTATTGTGGTAGGCAGGGAGGATACATTTATTAGGTGAGAGCTTTTACTTGTATTTATTCTTCCAAAATTTAGCAGAGTGCTTCCTATCATTGTTGTTTTGTAAGTATAACAAGTTAAACGTGTGATGCTAGCCTGAAAATCGCTCAGTGTAACTCTCTGTATTGTAACATTCTGTTGTTTAAACTAACTAACTGGACATATTTTATTTCTCATGGGTATCTCTGTCCCGCTTACCCACAAATTTGTAATTTATTGCGGCTTAATCCTATTGTCTAAATCCTCCGTTATGAAAAAGACAACAGTAGTAGATTGGTGTATTTAATAATGATCATAACTTAATGGATTTCTGTTTTAAAACATAAAATTATAGCGTACTGATTACGACGTGTTTTGTAAACTTCATTTTGGAAAGCGTTATTTTTAATAATGAAAATTTGTTTTCTGATTAGGTTAATTTGTATATTATATGTTGCAGAATACCTATAGGTACCGGACGGTAGCATGTTTTTAGATAAACATACTATCTCTTTTACTCTTTGTTCTATATCATGCTGTAAAATTGGTTGGCTCATTTAACTATTTAGATACAAAACTATCTCCCTGTGAAATGCCAAAACATACCTAAAGTGTGAATTATACTCATAAATAATTCAGATAGAGAACAAAATCCTATCTTGACTATTTTGTCCTACTTGATGACATTTTATGACTTCTACCATACTAGCAGTTTTTCTTTTTCTATCACACATATAAAATCGTAATATTGTATATAACATTCAAATAATAATATGATGGATAATGTTCTTTTTTGTCTTTTGTTTAATAAATAGTCTTCAAACAACAACCCACCCTTGTGTATGGATGGTAGCATCGTTCTCATTATTGCTTTTAATTTGTTAATCTACTCCGTGGAATTTAGCTATTCAATAAATTAAGTCATTGCATACGAGGAAAATCCAACACCACCTCGTATATTCTCGCACGACCACATACATATTATAATACACACTATGTACTAACTATTTAGAAACAGTAATTTGCCTCTATGGAGCAAATATTAAATATTTATCAATTTGAAACTCTAGGCCTGCAACAAGAGATGCATGGCCCACTGGTTTCTAATAAACAAAGCACTATTCTTTTCGCACCATTTGTAGACACAATGGCAACAGTGACGATTTAAAAATTAATCTACCAGTTTATAATGTAGTGTTTTAAATTTATTAACTATAGTACAATTTTACCTGTCAGCGGTATTGTCATGAAACGATAAAACAATTGCAAAAACACAATGAACACAATTGGAAATATTGGTATTGTTCTGTTGATATTTTATAAGTTTTTATTTACTTGGTTGCCTGGTAGTTTGAATACATCCCTTTTTAGGTATCTGCTACTTTGTACACATTGCATTTATCAATTTCATTATATCTATTTATCGCAATGATCAAAGTATTTCATTTTTATTGACCTAAATTCACAAATTAGGGCATTTTTGTATCCATTAAACGGATAGTTTTAATAAACCGATAAATTTAATGTTAAAATTAGATTGGTAACTTACTTTGAAAATGTAAAACAATTTTCGCCTTTTTATTCTCCCCCCCCCCCTCCGCCATTTTTTCTAGTACGGTATATTCCAGAATATAGGCCCAACATCAATACAAGCCACACTCCCTACTTTTGGTCAAATACTCGTAGAAACGATATTTTATATATTCCGTGTATAAGTCGCATCCATAGCTTTGAATTATAACAGTTAAACAAAAATGTATTATACCCATATCTAGGTAGATACATACATATAATCTTTGCCCATATGTGTAACTTTATATTTATCTACCTATTTGGTTTCAATTTACATTACAATATGTAATGTTTACGAAAATGAATTTGAGGGGAAAATGAAAAGATTTGTTTGTTGTAGAAGTCGCACCTCCACTTTTCGAGCTAAAATTTGGTTTTCAAAGAGCGGCTTATATTGCGGAATGTACGGTATTCAATTTTATAATCACCATTCGTAAAATTGTAGTGAATATTTAAATATAAATCACTTTAGATTTTGTTTTACTTTAATTCTTCCAATTGTTAAGTTAATTTGTTTATTTATTTTTACAAGTATGATAATATGAAACAGTTTTGATAGATATGTTTAATTGTACTTTAATTTAAACTTTTGACATTTCTTGGTGTATACTATGTATATATAATGTATTTTGTAACATGAACCAATTGTTTATTGAATTATGTGGATGTTATGGTAAATCCTTTACTATTATTGACTTTCTGAAGCTCTCAGGAAACATAAAAGGTTTGGTTAATCACAGAAGGATAGTCAGAAATTAAATATAAACGGAAATTAATGTTTCCACTTTGTTCTTAAAATCACATCACGAAATATCTGATAACAGGCCAGTTGTTTTAGTATAGTTTACATATGCCACTTCATTCAATGGATAAAACTTTTAAGTTTAGGAAATTTGAATTAGGCAAATACAAAAAGCTAGATTTAATTCCAAAATGTACTGTTATACCTGTATACGCCGTGGCTTTCTAATACCTTTATTCTTCCGCAAACTGTGATTTGAGATGAATAGATGTGTCTGAAAAAGAACTAATTGTTAGTTTTATTTTGTTATTAGCTGCAAACTGTATTTCGAATATTTTTACCTGATCTTAGAGTTTAGTCATAAAGAGTAAATTAATTAAATATTAAGATAATTGAAGAAATGTTACGGAACTGTGAAGGGAATTTGTAATAGTTATTTATACAACGAGTGCAAAATATGTCTCTTTATTGCATTCTTTGAGATTAACATGTCTATTCACAGAATGAATAAAGTAAAATATTATTTCACTCAGTGAAATATTCATAAAGTAGATTATCATAGAAATAATGAAGTCATAAACATCGCATTAGCGCTATAAAAAATAAAATTTATTTGTCTATTTAACTCTTATTATGTGCCTAACACTTTACGAGAAGGGGTTCAGGTGCTAACTCATTATCTACGATAATTGTAACTTTGTACATATCAAATTTGCATTAGATAATGCTTTCAATGGTCAGTAAAATCCAACCTATTGAAAATATTATCGAACCTATTATAAAGTAAAAATAGAAAATTTGATGTAAACATTACTTCAAATTTCAGATGGCTGAAAAAGGTTGTCTTTACTAATCTCTAGCTCATACTTATAGGACAAAGTTTTGCTATCTCCCTTTAAATTGTTCTAAGTTTAAAACTTTTTTAAATTAGAATGTTATCATCTCTATGATGTTAGTACTACTGTCGATTTACAACTACTTTCTATAATTTCTAATTTTAGGGTACCACTGTTGTCAAACTGACTGCAATTGACAAGGACATAGGAGGCAATAGCGAATTGCTGTTTCTCATTACTCAAGGAAACAAGAAAGGTTTGTTTGAATTGGACCCGAAGACTGGAGATATGGCTTTGACCAGGGATCTCAAAGAATCAGATGAGGGTGAATATCGATTAGCACTGGAGGTAAGATGATGTCATCATTTTCACTAATTACTTGTTTAGTTTCATTAGCGTTATGGGATTTTTTCCTGTTCTATAATACATAAATATTATAACCATTATGTATTCTATTATTTATTATTACTTATATTCTTTTAATATGTACCTAAGTATGCGAATAACGATAAAATGATCTTAAAACATTATATATTAAACTTTTTATCTAACATAGTCTAATATATCTAATATGAAATCATTTGAGAAGAATATTTTCTGTAGTTATTACTTTATCATTGGTTATGGTGACAAGAGTAATAATAATGCTATCAATATGAGTGTAGAGGGAAGATGACTTGTATTCACAATATGTTAGCGGATACATCTTTGATATTATATCACAAATATCTTGGGGTTAGTTAGGTTATTTTAAGACTTTTACTAGAAGTGAAACGTTTTGTGTTTTAACTATGAGACACATTATTCGCCTTCATACAAACACACCCATTAATTACAACAATTTTGGAATTTACTTATGTTATTCAAGGTTAAAAAGTAGTTTGATGGTTTTATGACATGGCATTTGATGCCGACCACAACTGTGACAATCATGAAATTAAGTCACAAATGCCAGACTGGGGCGCAAACACTAAACTAGATTACAAACAGCAAATTAAGTTGCAAATACTAAACTAGGTCAAAACACTGAACTAGGGCACAATAATCAAATTAAGTCACAATCACTTGACTAGGTCACAAATCCTAAACAAGGCCACAATCACTAAAAGAGGCCTACTGGAGCACCATACTAGGCAAGAATCAATATACTAATTGCCTTTATCAAACTAGAATACAACCACTAAATTAGCTCACCATCACCAAACTAGAATACAATAACCACTAAATTAGATCACCAAACTAGAATACAACCACTAAATTAGCTCACCATCATCAAACTAGATTTCAATAACCACTAAAGTAGGTCACAGTCACCAAACTAGAATGCAACCACTAAACTAGGTCACAATCATAAATGATAGATTTCCTGTTCTAGGTTCGAGATACTGGAAGTTCCTTCAAATCAGCCTACTCTTCCATAGTCGTCATACTGGACAAAACTTCACCACGTCAGCGCTTGCTGGGCACTGGGCCCAGAGACCAGCGTCGCCCATGAGGATATTTTCACGATTTGGGATCAGACAGAAATCTTGTGTTGGTAGTATGTTTAGTTGTTATAGCAACGGTTCTGGCAGTCATTTTTCTCTTCATAGTTATCTGGTTAAAGAGGAAACCGACTTCGTTCAATGGTAAGTTAAAATTATTCATAAATCAAATTATTTTTCTGAATTGAAATCTACTTCTGCATCCTAACAAGATGATGCATTTGGTGGTCTTTGTCTGGCCACTGTACACAAGAGCATTGTTCATTTCACCATCTCCACTGGAACTTAGGGGATTACCTAGTTCAAATAGAAAAGCAAGAACTGTCAGATGTACTGATTTTCTTTTAACCCTTCTTTAAATGCAAGTTACACAAATTAAAGTAGTTACCTAGTAATTTTTTTGGAAGCCATTTGTATTTTACTGACTGTGTTATTTTGTAGTTGGATTTTCGATTAAATATGCTTTTTTCGATTCCTAACGGTCCTTATTTAAATTGAAATCTTAAACATGTTTAAAAAAGATGGAACAGTCTTCATTAATTGTAAAAATTAAGCTGGAAAACGTGGGTTTTAATGAAACATTGTAGTTTTTTTGAAAGTGTATTGAAATTAGTTTTTTTTCTTTTATGGAAGCGAATGAAAAATTTAAGGTAAAATTAATGAATTTTCCATGATCAATAGAACAACTACATATCCATAGAATAGAAAACAGCAAACTGTATGTACATATTATTATAGTTTCTATAATAAAATTAGTTTCTTTGGAATCACAAGTTTTACCCTTTTTGTTATTTACTGAATTTTATGCAAAGGTCGACGTCGTGGTCGATTTGATGACGTCACTGGATCAGCCAGTGGCTCTCGACGACGTTTGACGACCTCCGCGACGTCTGGCACGACCTGTTCTGACCATCCACTATCTGGCAGCAAAAGAGAGATTCGATTGGCAGCTGGCACATTAGATCATCGCACTTGTCTAACTAACGCCACATTGTCTTCTAAGGATCCAAGATTTGATTCAGTAAAGGTCAGTAGTAAACGTTTTCGACAACTTTCGTTTGTTTTATCTTGGATAGTATGTATGTGTGGATATACGAATTTTAAAAGATAAAAAGCAATAATTGAAATTAGAAATAATAGTAATTAGAATGGACCTACTGTGAGGCATTAGGTTTTAAAATTTCGCGTTGATATTGTATGATATACCAAAACTTTGACCTATGAAATTTATTATTGTAACTTCCTTTAGTTTTATATTGTAGTTGTGTTCAAAAAGTTGCTTATAAAAGAAATACAATTCAAATGTTTTGTAGCTAACATAAACAAAAACATTTTTTAAAGAAAATGAAAATGAAAAAAATAAGTTAACTTTTTGTTTATTTCAAATGTTCTTGACAATGTGCAATAATTCTGTCTTGGGAAATCGTGTTCCTTTTATTGAAATCAATATTTTGTAGTAAACATCTCAAGCATCTATAGTCACATGATCGATCACCAGCAAATAAAGGCGGATCCAGAACCGTGTTCTTAATTATTGACTCAGAGTTTATGACCCTTTCCTATGGAAAACTCACACTGAGAAACTGGAAATTACCGAACAAAAAGCAGCCAGAATTATCATCACGGATTGTATGAATTCTACTCCAATCAACAAACTTGGAAATGAAAATCTAGTTGCGTTGTCACCAGAGAGAAATTCAAAAGGACTATAATATCAACCCAGTGAAAACTCTTCTTTCCAATTCGAAAGTTTGTCTGAAATCGATAAAATCCTTGAAAATATCGGCGAAGAATTCTCTACTATGGCGTTCCTTGAGAACATCGGTCCTAAAAGTAACACACAAATGGTCCTTTTCTCTTCGTGGAATTGGTACAGCAACAGTAGTGGCTTCCGGCCGCAATGCGTTTACTGTTGACTGCAAGAAATCTGAAGACTCTGAGCAAAACAGATCCAAGGCGCTGAACACGAACCAAACCATTAGATCTGATATTGATATCTGAACGAACAGCTATGTGAAAGAAGCCAAGATAGATGGCGTCGACATCATTGTCAGAAAAGGTAGACTGTGGCCACTGGTGCCTTCTGCTCCTATTATCAAGAAGGATCTATGTCATTAACATCGATTGGATTAGTGCCGCCTTCTTCACTAACCGCGTCTAGTTGTCAACATATCTAGAGAACAATGGAGTGGACTGGTGTCCGTGACAACAAGATTGCAGATAACTTAGCCAATAGAGGGGGCGACCTACCCTAGGATACGGAGTTCAGCATCCCCACGAATTTGAAGTCTAGGAAAGAAGAACGCTCCCACATCCTGGCGCACCCAAGTCGGTTACTATATACTGAAGAAGTGATTGTGTTTGGGGTATTGTAATAAATTTCAGTTGGTCTAATTTGAATTGATCAAAAATTTAAATATTTTTACCAATTTTTGTTTTATTATGTAACTTCATACAACTGAAAATTCTTACAATTAAGCTATGATGCTGTGTTCATCACAAAATAATAGGGCAATCTTTTGTAACATTGTTATGCGGTGTCTAGCGTGACGTGTTCACATTTCTGTTGCCTGTGTGGTCGGAATGCATGTTAACCTACCTCCTCTGTAGTAATTACTTTATATATGATCTTACGTTCGTACGTACAACAGCTATAGAAAATGTCATTTGATTGAAGTCGGTTTAGAAGAATGTGAAAATAATATAAAATAAAATGAATTACGTTTATTGTAGTGTCACGACACTATTCATGTAAAAAAGATTATACGTTAGGTGCATATACACACATAGACATTGAAATTGGAAATATCGTCCTTTGTGATCAGGATGTTGTTCTTTTGAGGGCATATGTAACTTGAAACGGTTTTAAATTTTAATTGAACTAAGCTTTCTTCATTTTATTCATCACAATGGGATTTTATCTAGGTATATTTATTTGTTTTAGACAGTCCTATTATATTATTTAAATTTCAAACTAAAAATGATAGATATTATGTGTGTTGTATAACATTTTCATTGCAGGTTATGTAAGAAGCGGGATAGTCAGTTTCTTTCAACTAACTAACATGTTAAATTTTATCTTTTTACAATTTTGGGGGGAATTTTTACTGTCTTTATATATTTAAAGGAAGATAATAATAACGTGTCTTGATAATGTTGCTCTCTGTGTTTGTCGTTATTAATACGAATCTAGCACTGTCTTACAAAACGTTTATTAGCAACGAAATGTATGCGGCAATACGATATAGTGCTTCTAGCCACAACTGGTGTACGTTTATAATTGAGACAATCCAGCTAAATAATTATGTATGTTATTATAAAGTTTAGCATTGTTTTTATTTGGATTTTAAACTATTTTGAAAGGAAAAGTATTGCAAGAATGTATGAAATATTAGAGACAATTACTGCACTCATAGGATATACACTTATGTTGAATATTATACCTTCCACCTATTGCCTACATCTTGAATATTAGTTAGAGTAAACCATCTAAACAATTGAAGTCTATGGTTATTCTTCCAAGTTTAACTATACATTTGAGCATTTTGTTATAGGCATTACAGACATACCTATTGTCAAAGCGATAATCTAGATGGAGATTAGGTGACAAATCTTTCAATTTTATCGGTATTATCGTGTTGACATTTTGTGCAAACTATTTGGCTTGGCCGATGTCTATTATTCTATATGGATTCTCAATTTCCTACTGATACCATGCCAGCTAAACTATTGTCTTGCAACTTTTCGAGCCAAAAGCCAAGCATTCTCAAAGGTTGATTCCTCCTCCATCTTTTCTAATTGCTTTTTGATTCCTTGTTGTTGATATTTGTAAATTCCCTCCCGGTTGATATTTATTTTACATAATTTGTTTCAGTTTTGGTTTTTGAATTCGAGATGTTGTTACCTATAAGTTTACATTTTATGAATGATTTAATTTAAGATAGTAACAGTCACAATATGTATTAGGTATGTAGCCTACAAATTTAAAAATATACATTATCGGTTTAAAATCTGTCATCCAGAAAGTAAATTTTCCGGAAAAAGTAAATAATCATTATGTAAAAAAGAAAGAGTGTTACAGCACTATATTGATGTCATTAGGTCTACAGATGAGATCATGGTAATTTAAATAACTTAAAATGATATGTTTTTAGTTTTTTGATTAGTTCTAGTTGTTTTGGAATTTATTCAATCACTACAAATGGATTTGAGAGAATTTATTGCGTCCTTAGACTTCAATTTTAGACTTCAAAGTCACTTCCGCAGCTAGTTAAAAACGTTGGTTATTGAAATTATTACAAGTTTTTCCTATCTAAATATATATGGATTTTGAAAATTGCCCAATTTTGGTATTTTTTACTCAAAAACATTTTTCTCTGTTATACATTTTGTTGATAGAATTTTCGGCATTAGGCATCTAAAGGCCAGTAACCTGAAAGTTCAATGCGTTTTGAAATCGCAAGAATCCAAAAGTCAGGTTTCAATCTGGTTATGAAAAATAATTATTTAAAAGTTTTAAATAATGTGATATGTTTGCAGTCTACCAAAATATTTAATTCGTGCATTTTACCAAATTTAGGCCAAATTTTTTTTTCTCACATTAAATAATCGACATCTCCCGTTTGCAAGAGAATTTAGTAAATTGATTACCAAATTTCATACAAATCGGATACAAATGGGGTAATTTTGAGCAAGCTAATAAGAAATAAGGTGGTTGTACCTCTCTCGAAGTCTACGAAGATACACTTATAAATAAAAAAAGAAACGTACAACTTTATTGAACTAATATTAAAATGTTTTATTTAGTCTTTACTTTTTACTTCAGTTGCCTTTTATTTCTAGTTTATTAAGAGTAGAACTTAGAACACATATTATTTTAATATACATCGACTGATATCATTTATAATTCCGCTTGCAATCATGAATCCATATTCTGTTAGATTTCAAGGTGTTTTAAGTAAATTGTATTTTATTTTAACTAGCACATACACTATATAATGTCTTGAGAGTACTGTACATGTATCGACTCAAGTTAATATGACTTCTATGTAAACATTTCTAAATGAGATGGGGGGGGGGGAGGTGCAGCTTCCTGATTGTATACATCTACTACTTATAATCGCTAAATTGGGGACAACAAACATGAATCTATACTTTGGTAATTTAAAATCTAAAAAGGCTCTGTTTGTTGGTTCATTAATGATTTTCTACCATTCTTTATGTAAAAAAAACTTTGAGTTTGGAAATAAATAAATAAAATGTTGTGGTACTCTTTTAAAGATAATTTTAATCTCGTTTCATATTACAAAATGGAACCTTAGATGTTCGATATTGCCTAGAAGAGCTGATCGTTGATATGTCCTAGATTTAGAGCTTGTCATTAATGCAGTTATACTAAGTTATGTCCCAGCAGTAATATAAGCTTAGCTAAGTTTCTCTTCAATAAGTATCACAGTCGATACAATGTTCAATAATAATGTAATATTATGAACATTCAAGAAAATATTTGTGATTATTAGATGTGAATTTAATTTACATTTAATTTCCGTAGTTTGTTAACTTTCCATCATGAAAATTTGTGTTGGTTTTTATTTTATTTATTTTTTTAATGTGCGTTAGGCATACTAAATAACTAATCTGAAAGGTAATTTTGTATTTTGGCAGTTTAGAAAAAAATTTCTTGCATGGAAATATATGTAGTGCCGTCATTGATTATTCGAAATAATACATACGAGTCTGTGTGATAGTGGTAACCTAATAACAGCAGTGATATGTATGAGGTATTCAAATGATTAATGAACTTAATTTTGGCCTACGTACATACACTCCCTAGCTTCTCGTTCATTTGACAAAGTTATAGAAACTTGTATAGGATATTTATTTTAACTGTTTAGATTACATTTCTGCATAATATTATAAAACAAAACTCAGACGTCACCTTTATTATTTCTCAATTCGAGTAAATCAGACGTTTTCTCTCTCCACGTCCTGTGCTAGAATCGTAGATCACCTTTTTTTATTCAAATAAAGAAACTATTGATCAATTTAAACATGTACATAATGTAATAATATATCTAGTGACCATTTGTCAATAATACTCACTGTTTATGCTACTACTATGACAGTGGGAGTGATTATGTATGTTGGCATTATATACCTATCATCTGTTTTACAATAGCGAACAAAAAGTTCTTAAAATGCGTACAAGATAGTTTGTAAAGCAAACACTATGCATATTGGGAGAATTAAAAACCATTGTGCGCCCGAGAACTGTTTGTTAAATATTTATGGGATGTTGATTAATCATCGTGATTTCAGCAGACGGCAGTAATAGGAAGTTCTCAACACTGTTGTTGTTGTTGTCTCATGTTGATTGTTACAGAGCGATTTCTAAAGTTTTTTATGCTGCCAATGTGCACACGTAGATAGCTGAAGATAAAAACATTAGTTAGTGTAGAATACGGTTATATTAGGTATTATTTATTTTGTTTTTAATGACACTAACAAGTGTAGTTGGATGATGTGCCTATCTGCCACACATAAATGTTATAAAATAGCTATATACCTTATTAGGTAGGTGCGGTAATATACATACAACAAATTCTTGTTTCTTTAATCGTGATTGAGTAGAAACACGTAGAAAGACAATAGACGTGATAATATTTCTTACTACAGACAACTATTTTTTTGTTCTGAAATTTAACCCTTTTAATTATGGGCTGTGGATAGGAGGGGGGGAATCATACATCTTATTTGCTAATTGTCTGAAATCGAACTATTAGCTTCTTTTTATATACATTTAGGTACAAAATTAGTATTCTTGGATTCTAATTCGTTTTCTCATTCTTTTTAAAAACATTATATTTTAAGCAATATACCATTTTTGACATTATGATTGTTTTCTTTTTTATAAAAAAACATTACACTAAATTAAAATGAAATTGTTTGTTTGTAACAAAGGATTCACATAAGAATTCTATTCAAACATATCACAAGTTCACGCAAATTGGAGTAGTCATTTTCTTGGTTAATTTTGAGATAGGTGGCTAAAGGGTTGACTCCAAAGGTTGAATAGCAGCGTTTGTCATTTTTTTAAAAACATCAAGCAATCATTAATTTTAAGCAGTTAAAATTTGTGCTTTCCTCAAATGTAAATTGCATCAAAGATAGTATGGATTGAATGATTGTTACCCTACCGTTTGTACATAGATTTTGTTTATGATATACAATGCTAATCAAATCCAGCTATCCAAGATAGCTTCACTATTAATGATAAACTAATCTTTGTACGAGTATGAGGAATTTTCATAAAATGTTATGACTTTATTGCAAAATTATGTAAATGTTTTCAGTAAACTGTCAATTGAATAGACTACACTAGATGGAGCATTGTGACTAATATGATAAATTAGCAGATGTTATAATAATATATTTACCGATGATATAGTGCATAATGATAGATTTACGGATATCAATATGCATAATGATAGATTTACGGTTATCAATATGCATAATGATAGATTTACGGATATCAATGTACATAATGATAGATTTACGGATATCAATATGCATAATGATAGATTTACGGATATCAATATGTGCATAATGATAGATTTACGTATATCAATATACATAATGATAGATTTACGGATATCAATGTACATAATATTGGATTTAACGATGATGGATAGCATTGTTCTACTTTTACAGTTTGCCCATTTGACGGATGAGAGTGGAGGCTGTGGTGGCGATGAGGCGAGCGACATTTCGTTTGGCTGTCGTGTGAGCGAGGACAGTGGCCGAGGTGGGTCACATGACCAGCTCATTAGCGGCACTCTGAGGACTGGACAGTGTCCTACTGTAGGCCAATGTGATCCCAATTTCTCCAGTTGTAAGTCAGTGATTAGCTATTATTATGATATGCACAAGTTATGGCGTCACCAAAAGTGTTTTTAACATAAATTGTTATCGATAGATTCCCTATTTATCTAATACTCGTACATGACCGGATCCCGTTTCCTTTCATACTTAGATTCATTTAACAATATATTTGACAAACCATCTCTGATAGAGAGGAAATGCCTTAGACAATAAGGACAACCGACAGAGCGGTTGATTCAAATTTTTAAATAAACTTTTACTTAGACGTATTCTTCTAGATATATTAAATTATAATAATTTTTCTGACTATTGAAATCTCTTTAGCTTGGAATAAATAAATTTATTTAGAGCATAATATATTTGGTACGCTTTGTTGAATACTGATTGTCAATAAAGAGACGGCCGGGCGTCAGCGACTAAGTTGAAAAATTAATGATTTGCAAGTAATTTTGTTGATGTGTAAACGGGAACGTTGTTAATAAGAAATTGTTATGATAATTAGACATTTGTCAAATCACAAGGAAGTTGTTATGCTATGTTTACGCTTTGGGTTTATTTTTCTATACACATTTTTATTAGTTTGAGTATTCATCTTTGGTTGTTTTCCTATTTAAGAATGTTATAAATTTTGCGATAAATAGTTAAATACCATTTTGAGTATTCACTTTTAGGAATAAATGGCTAAAAAGCTTTAGGTAGGTATTATTGGTTTTGAAAACGGCACAAGCAATTATCTGAAGTTATTGTGTGGAATAGCAAATGAAAATTATTGACATTAGTGATGTCTTTAACAATAATTTTATTTGTTTATTAAATATTTAATTTCATTTTGTCCTTTTATTTTATAGGTTGATCATAAGTTGGTTTATTAATTAAATCTAGGTATGCATATTAGTTGTTATCCTATAGGTAGATTTGTTTCAAAAATTAGGTGGTGATGATATATTTACTATCGTGTCAATTTCTTTAGTTAACTTTTTGTTGGTAAAAAATCAATGAAATATTAAAATATTCATACAGTAGGTATAGAAGATTATTTTATTTTTAACAACATAAACTTCGCCACCAAAGTTAAATAATGAATTGATTTTATTTCAAATCATCAACTGATCATTGATGTGATTTTGCTACCTGACAAACTTGATGGAAGAATAAAGCCCAATTTCATAGGCGATAACACGTCCAAATATTAATTCAGTAATGTGTACTTTATATACCTAATACCTACACTTATATATTAATAACCTATAAAATTTTGTAGTGTTTTCTTTGTTGTAAAACTATAATCAAAGTAGAATCAATATTTTGCTAAAATCTCAGAAAATAGTTAATGTTTTTTTACAAGCCAACATCATAAATAGGATAGTACATTGAATGCCTTACTTGATAATGATTTGCAATTAGTAAACGCGGTGTATTCTTTGAGTGATATATTGCAAAGTCGCTGCCAAACGTTATAGGCGGGTGTGAAAACATGTTAAATATTTAAACATTTTGTATTATTGGGTGTATTATATTATACATATTCGCCAATTTTAGCCTAATTTACCAAATTAGATTACTATGGTACCTCTATTAGGTGACTGTTTTACAGATGGTTCATCATTTTTGCTAGTCCTACATAGCTAGGTACGCTACACTAAGTCAAATTAGTTTTGTAGTTACAAATTAGCGAAAAAAATAATTACATTTTATCATAAACAAACAAGAGAATCACAGCAATATTATGAAAATGATTAGTTAGTTTCTCACTAAATATTGTATTTAACCAATTAGTTAATTTGGCTGTCTAATTATACATTCAGAATGCATCTATCATTTAAATTTAACTCCCAAAGGCATTTTTGTAACTTTGCTTATTATATTTAGTAAAGATTCGTAGACTATGGGGGGAAAGCACCAGTAGTAGTACTGTCTCTAATAGGCAAGCTATCTCTAGAAGTTTCGTGTGGTTGTCTTAACATGTAATTTATATTTAGTTTAAAAAACTCAGTGGTAGAAGGTGCCGCTACAAAGGAAGCTATTAGAAAGGTGTTTTCGTGTTTACATATTATCATCTTATTATAATCTTAGTTTCTTTCAGATGTTTCATCTCTGTTGATAGGTGTGCAAGTAAAAGTTGTTTTTAAAACACTACCGTACTGTAAACAGCAAAATAACGTAGTACGTATAGTCTATAATTTTAGTTAAGTATTAACCAACTTTTATTAAATTTTTAGTTTTCTAACGAATATTATAGAAATACAAGGAAATTTCCGTTAATTTTATAACCCACCCAGGTGTTTTGTTTAATAATATCAAAGAGAATGTATCCTGGAAGATATCACCATACCTATATGAAACCATTTACGTTAGAGAACATTTTACGAAAATTGGTTGGGTAATGTTTCAGCATTAATGCCTTCTCTCTGACTCCCTTTTGTTCTTGTTTTCTTTCATCCATGGCTTCCGCTGAAATCTGTTCTCAAGTTTCTCGCGTTCCTGTACGAGGAGAGATGAAGGTTTATCAGTGCATAATGGAAATGATAATGAATTGACCATTAAGATGCTTGCTTCTGTTTGACTATGGACTTCCATGGTTTAAAAATTTAATTAACACTTTCTTGAATTATTCTTTCGGCATTTTGTGTTTTGTTAGATACCCACCAAATTTAAAGTACATCGGGCAAAGTTTAATTTTTGGACTTTATGACCGTTTGTCCCTAGCTCTGTCCTCCTAACCGATTTCTATATAAATTTATTTTCGATAAATTTTTAAAAGGTAACCAGTGTACTAAATTTAGGTTGCATGGGAAGTATATTTTTTGGCTTCGGTAACCACGGGGTTAATTTTATTCATAATACTTAAATTATTTAGATGATGAAATATGTCTATAGTGCCTAAATTATCTAATTTACAGTGGCTGATACGACTATTTGAATTTTTTAAAACTTATTTCGACTATTCATCGTGTTGTTTATATTACATGCGATGAATATATCAAATAAATACATACCTAAATTAGGGGTATTAAGAGTAAGTCAGGATTTTATACGTCAAATATTTATGCACAAATTATAGAACAGAAACAATAGAAAAAAGTGGTGATAAGTATGCTCAAAGCTATGTGTTTCTTTTATTGATTAAGCTTCTCATTAAGAGCAATATGTTGAAATGAAATTGTACTCTGAAACTGACACAGTTGGCTTTTATTTTAAAACAACCTAAGACTTTTGTTGTCTGGAATTATATAATAAAACAGCTCTTGAAAATTGATATTTTTTAAGTGTTTGGCTCGATTTACTGGTAACATACATTTTGTTTAGATTCCTACCTGTGTAGCTTGTAATTGTAAAGTATTAAACAAATCTCGTATAAAACATTTTCATGGAAAACAGTTGCGTTAAAGTTATGGTGGGAGATGGGAGGCTGGAAGACTGTGACCACTCTTTTCCGATTTTTCAATGGGGTGGGGGCGTAGAATTACATTAACCTCTTCTGTTTTGTTGAAATAAAATATTGTATTTTTTGACAGTTTATTTAAAAAGTTCATCGGTATATTGTTTATAATATTGTGAATTGCATATTTATCTACCAGGAGAGTATTTAAATTAGATGTATGTTAATGAATGTTTTTTTTTAATTCGCATACGAGGATGTGCCTAGTTTTAATTACTTTTATGTTACGAGTAGTTTAGAAATTTATTGCTTTCCGTAAAATCGTGCCTCCCCACCATAGTATGTGAGATATTCATTCCACAGTACAGATGGCATGATATTTGTTTTAATTTCAGATTATCAACAGCTGACTTGTACAGAATGCCCTTCCTCCCTCTACACAGCAACCACATTCCGTTCCTGTCGACCAAACCTCAGCACCTCCCGTTCCACGGCCACTTTGCCCCCAACCTCCTCGAGCAACGAACAGAACCATAAAGATCGATGTGCTATGGCCGCCTATCAAGCCCTACAGCCCTGTTACTCAACCTTAAAATTGGTTCGTGAATCCTCCGCCTCGACCATCCCCACGTCCAGTGCGGATCGGGAGCAGAACAACAACAGTCCTCTGCTCCATCTCAACTCAAATTCGCATTCTGCCTCTGGACAGGGAGTGGGCGCCACTAGGACATTCCGATTAAAGTCGTCACTAACTGGCTCGCATACGGTGGCATTTCTTCAAGACAATTCCCCGACTAGTGGTGTTGCTGGTGGTAACTGTACAGCGGTGGTCAGTGTGGGCGGCTCTCATACGGGCCTGTTGTCCCCCTCCAGTTGTGATTCAGGGGGGCAGTGTTGCAATAAGCAAGACTGCTCGGGAAGTGATGAGCAATTGGCTAGTTCAATCGTCAAAAAGACAACTGGTCAGACTAAGCAACCATTTAGTTCCAACTACACCTCATCGTTTGTGTAGTAATTGTTTCTAATTTGTCATTATGTTACACAGTTTATTTAAAGGTTGTATTGAATTGTCTTACTGGATTTTAGGGTTTTGTATTGCTAAGGGTGGATACGCAATAATATTCTCGTACTGTGCATAGGTTAGTATCACTTTATTTTCTATCTGACAAGGGGTGCATTTAATACAACCTTTTTCTGATTATAGTTTTAAAGATTTTAGTGTTTGGTTTAATTAATTAATTAATTAATTAACTTTTTCAAAGCATTAAGTAAAAAAAGAAATATTAATATCTGTTGTTATTGTAAATTGTTTGATCTGGTTATTAAACTTTTCGTTTAAATTCCTTCAGAGCTTGCTAAATTAATTTGTTTAGTTAAAGATACATGTTTTGAATACATTATTGTGTGTTAAATTAAAGTTATGTCAGCCTTGAAAAGGCTTGTGACATGGTCTTTATTATTATTATTCAAGGCATGTGACAATTTTATTATCACGAAACCGGTTGATTTCATAATTAATTTGAATATTAATTTCTTGGAATCGATTCCATACGATGCATTCACTACCTACACCAATTTTGAACTGATAATTTTTCTCACTTGTCAAAGTTTCTCTCTCGGGTGTAAACATTTCTAGAATTCTAATTAACTTCTGCTCTTATTAGAAGTTTCTTTCTATTATTACGGGCAGCCGTGAAAAATATCTCTGTACAGAAAGGCAACCTTTAAAAATGACATGTCATTTAGCATTCCATGAAATCGTAACGTTGTACGTCTATAAGCCTGCCAGTATACACTTGTTTCGATAATCTGGTCGGGAGTAGAGATTTGGCCTGTTTGCTGAAATAATTATTATGTAGAAGTTGGTTCGTTAGGTACTTCTAGTAGGCCTGAATAGTCTTATGGAAAATCTAATGCTAACTGTAATGTACTCATATGGGAAGTGTAAGAGCTTTAATAAGTTGCTTAGTACAACTGGCAAATTTTAGACGATTAAAAATCAGACAAAACATTACTGTTTGTTTGCCTAAGAGCTGTTTTCATATAAAAATACTGTTCGATTTCATTTTCTAAACTTTTCTTGAATGTCAAATCAGTTGTCAATCAATCATGTAACAGCATTTTATTAATTTCTAAACTTGCGAAATATATTTAATTCCCCACCTTCAGAAATGTTTCCAATAAAATCAACATAGTAAGCGATTTGTTTGTTGGGAGTGGGGGTTGCTATATTGTCGTTTTTGTGGTCTCTAGTGCCCGGACTTCGTTCTATAAACGCCTCTATGCCATTCGATATCATCAATTTTCTTGACCACGAGCACGAAACATATTTTCGTACGCGTATTTTTTCTTAATATATCTCAACCAGCAAACAGTTAAAATACGAAACCCCAATGTTTTAATTTCCACACCACTATTAGCATAACGGCGGTTGTGTGAAAATTTATCGTTTTTGTCGCTACTTTTTTTCTGATTGTTTACTGTTGACATATTTTGAGGAAAAAAATAAAATCAATCATCTTTTTAAATAGTTATACGGTTTTTTTTAAAGTTGAACAATATTCTTTAACCGAGAGGTATTGTTTTTTGCGCGTTAGTTGTTTTAATTCATAAATATTTTTAAAATTGTTTAATAATCTTCAATGATTGCCTATTTTCTGTTTGTTTTTGTTTTTTTTATGAATAAAGAAAAGCAGTTTTTAAAATGTTTGTCTGTTACAAAAATGTATATAGTTTTTCTATTTTAATAATTTTGATGAAATTTTCAAAGTTCATTGTTTAAAACACATTCCAAAATGTATTTCTAGAATACTTGTAATTAAATATGATTTGGGTTACTTTTTAAAAACCTATGTAGTCACTCTGTATATTGAATATGCAATTTGTAGGTAATATCTAAACGATTATTCTTCGGAAATGCTGTGTAAAACAATGATTGATAAACATACTTTAATTTATAGCATTACTTTTTAAATAACCCGATCCTGTGTACATATATCTACTTGTATTTAATATTCCAGTGTTGTACTGTATATCAAATCATCCAATAAATAAATGAGTTAAATTTTCATAAAAAATGGGTGTCTTCTAAAAATTTACTAGATCACAAGCTGTTAGTATCTATACATATGTAGTATCCTAAAAAATATGCACCATTTTGTTGGAAATCGGGAAGTAATAGTAATTTGATAATTATGGATCCAATTGCAGTCTCGTAAAACTAAATAGCTTGTACTAAATTATATTAAAAATATGGTAATATCGTAAAATCGTAAAGGAAAAAAAATGCATTTGAAAACTTGTTGAATACCATCTATCTCTCCTATTGTTTATATAACAATTTGTTCTTTATGAAATTATTTGATCTAAAACTTTTTTCGGCATTTTGAGTTCATAGCGGCGCTTAAATCAGTAACTCTATGGATTGGGAGAACCATTTTGATCAAAGTTGGTAGATATTATTATAAATGATGCTATATCTGATGTTTTTGTACGAATATAAAGAAACCGGTTGTAGTATTTTTTGGGTTGATTTACATATTTCGTGGAACACATTTTATTTTTCAATATTATCCAAAAAAAGAAAATGTAAAAAAACGCCCTAAATTATTTTATAAGTCAAATTAGACTCGGAATAGATTTACCACTAAAAATAGAAAAATGTATGAATTGGTGGATAATTAATTATTAAAGCGCAAAGAGTACGGAAACAAGGTTTTGTATGAACCAAATTAGTCTTTTTGAACTATAAACAGGTAAACCAGTGATGATGACGGCATGCTCATTGCTGATTTAAGCTTCGGCCGACCCATTTGAAATGATTCGCCAAGCTCTGTGATCCTTTGATGTAGAGTTGACTAAATCCATATTCAGTCCAGACCATTTTCTGATGTCAAGATACTGGTGGGTCTACCTCTTCGATGTCTGCCTTCCATTTTGCCTTGCATAATTGTTCTTGTGGTGTTGCAACACCCTCCTCTACATTGGTGTCCATAGAAGGATACTTTCCTTTTTCGAATGTGTTCTTAGCTCTTTAAAACATGCTAGTATTTGTCCTCCAAATCCACATCTCTACTGCATTGATAAGCTTTTCCTCAGCCAGTTTTAAGATCCATTCTTCTGCACCATAGGAGATGATTGGCCAGATCAGAGGTCTCACCAACTTCACTTTTAACTGATTTGTTAGTGCACGGTCCTTCCAAATGCAGGTCATCTCGTACATTTTTGTTTCGCCATAGCAATTCTCGCTTCCATTATTCTTCTTAATCGATCGTAGGTATTTGAATTTTTCCACTTCGACAATGGTCTCCCCATCCGCTTTTGTTCTTCCATTTGTTGATAGCTCTGTTCCAATTCTCATAACTTTGGTCTTTTTGCATTAAATTTTAGGAGGTGCTTCTTTCCAGCATTATTTACTTGATCAATAATGTCCTGCATTTCTTTCTGTTTTCTTGCAATCAAAGCTGTGTCGTCGGCATACCCAACATTGAGTTGCTTTTCTCAGATCTTTATGCCAAACTCATCAATTTCTGCTTTTCTCATAAACTGTTCGGTGTACATACTAAAAAGGTGAGGTGATATATACATCCCTGTCATGCACCTTTGTCGACAGGAAACATTTCAAAGTGATCATTATTCCACCTAATCTTTGAGGTTTGGTTATGAAAGAGTGTCTTCACCAAATTGATAATACAGGGTGTGTAAAAAGTCTTTGGCGGTCATTATATAAAACAAATTTATTGTATATATAGATTATGTAGGAATATGTACAGATTAAGTACAGATTATGAAATAGAATATGAAAATATAAACAAAGTGTTCACGCAAATGTTATTAATAGATCACTCAAAAAGG
>JAUYWI010078753.1:0-13426 GCA_034780595.1 Parotoplana pacifica
CACTTTTATGTATATTTCAATTATTTTATGGTGTGAGCTAACTCACTTTTTGCCATTTTTGGCCAATAATATTATTGAATGATATTTTGTCAAAAGGAGGTGCAAGACAGAGAGTGGTCGTTTGTGATGAAAAATGTTTTTACTATCGATGTTGGCCTGAGCAAACTGCTATCCTTAGATGGGTTTCATGCGATGTAAGTGGTGATGCTGTAGCACGTCCAGTTATACCTCGAAGGACAATGTCTGCAAAAAGTGTATATCATCGTCGCATCTAATTTTACTGGTTGCAGCTACTTGAAAATTCTTAAAGATGGTGGCAGCGTTAATGTTGAGTTCAGGAGAAATTGCATCAATTATTTTCAAACTCAGCACCAAATCCCTGCTGAACAATTATCATGGATGCATAACACTGCCAGGCCTCATGTGGTGCACTCAGTTCAAGATTTTATGGAAGAACTCGCGATCACAAAAGTGAAACAGTCCCCCTATTCGCCCGATCTCAACCTGCTTGATCATTTCATCTTCAGAAACCTAGAAACTAGTCGACAAGATTTCACTTGATAATGTTGGTGAGATACGAATTCATATCAACAGATTTCTACAATCATTGACTATTGCAAAAATGGGTAAGCAGTTCAAAGAACTTTAACAACATTGTCAACTGGTGATAGATATTGGAGGTGCATATCCGCCCAAATGAAGTTGTAATTCCAAGTTTTAAATTATACACTATGCTATTCTAAATTAAGTATAATTGAAAAACTTTTTTGTTCATGACAGCGCATTTCGAAATCATAAATTCCATTAGCTATTTGTTAAATTCTATTTACTTACAGGAAACCATAGTATTGTATGGAAAACACATAGTTTATACGAGTGGTATAATATAAATAGGAGCAGTAACCTTTTATTGGTGACGCTTCTGCCCCCATTACTTTCGATCGATTTGGAGTGTACCTGCACAGGTATTTGGCAAATTCATCAAGATTTTAAAAAAATCGGTTCAAGTGTGATGAACTAATGCAAAAATTAATCTGAATAACAGACCTGCCATAGTATGGTGTTCTTTGTACACCAGCAAGTAGTGAGACATCCAAGTTTCTAATGTATTATTTCAAATGCTTTTCTAATTATAAATTTCAAATTTAAGCAAGAAAGATAGGACGTTTCGTTATTATTTTAGAGCCAAAATTTTAAAAAATGAATTTGTGTTACTGAGTACCACTAGGATCTGCCCAACAAATTTGAAGCAAATCGAACAAGCTTTTTGGACCTGATGACGTCATCGCCCCCTAGATCGTCACCTATCGATTTTGTTAAAAACGTTTGGCAATGAATCTTTTCAAGTATCACATTTCAGCTCAATCCATCCACGGGAAGAGATGAATTGCTAAGAAGTGGCCATTCCGCCTCCCTCATTATCTGCCACGTAGTTAAAAAAGGATTATCTACAAATTTGAAGAAAACCCTTTGTGAGTAATATATTGTCATCAAAGTATACTAGTTTTTTTAATTATTACTCTTAACAGATTAATTGACCAGGATCTGTTTAACAGCATGAGTGCCATTTAATAAAAAAACAGGCTTTCAAATATATTTTTTCTAAATATCTTCTATAATTTCTCTTCTTATGCTACTATAGCAATTTTTCCTCTCTTTTATGCATTGATATGAAATATTGCTCAGGCTGTGAGTATGCCTGGCAGATGAGTGGTCCTGGGCTATCATTGGCAAGTAATATAAATAAGTAGTATAATTTTATCAAAGTATACGTATACTTGTTTTATTATTATTACTCTTAACACAAATTTGTAGAAAATCTTTTGGAAATGGTTAACTTATATTCACATAATTAACATCATAAAGTAATTATTACATAACAGTTATTTAAGAAGAGTTTTAAAAATAAATTATGTATAACTGTACAACTACATACAGGGTGTTCATTAAATAACCGAACCCAGAACCTTTCGTATTTTAGATCCACCCTAGTCTTGACCCTGTTATTTCGTCATTTAGTTAGTCATTGATATTACGTCATTACTTGCTGGATAAACACAGCTCAAGAGCGTATTTTTGTAATTACAGAATACCTTTCAAATGATAACAGCTACAAACACGTGCGTGATGCCTGGTCATTTAATTCAGCAAGGCCATCTAAATCAACAAAGTTCGATTTGATCAGTAAATTCAAGACAACTGGCTCAGTTCATGATATCAAGCAATATGGAAGACCGGTATCCGTTCCAACTGTAGAAAACAAGGACATGGTTACTATTGCTTTTACAGCTAGTCCAAAAAAAGTCCATTCGCTGTGCTTCTGTGGAATTTAACATTTCGATTGGAACCATACATCGTATTTTACACGAAATTGGCATGAAACCTTATAAGACGATCCAGATAGACGTCTGGAGTTTTGCGAACGTTTTCTTGCCTTTAGTTATGATCAACCCGATTTTGTAGACCATATTCTGTGGTCTGACGAGGCCAATTTCAAAACAAATGGCCATTCAACCAACATAACTCCATTTATTGAAGCAGCAGTAATCCATTTGAGATTCTGGAAAAAATTGTAAACGTACCTGGCATCACTGTATGGTGTGGAATATCATCAAATGGCATCATCGGTCCCTTTTTTTCGACGACACAGTCACGGGTGATTCCTATTTAAACATGTTAAAGGATAGAATGTGGCCAACGTATCACAACGTGAAGACATTGATCAACTTCACTTCCAACAAGATGGCGCTCCGCCACATTTTGCAAGAAAGGTTCGAGCGTGGTTAGACGAGCACTTTCCTCCGCGATGGTAGCGTCGTCGTGGTCCAATCGAGTGGCCTGCCCGTTCTCCCGATCTTGCACTCCCAGATTTCTTTGTCTGTGGGGTGTCATTAAAAATGCGGTCTATGCTAACCGACTGAGATCAACTGACGAAATGAGGTTATCTATTGAAAATGAGTGTACTTGTATTACTCCTGAACTGTGTACCAAGGTGTGTCATAGTGTTGTGTCACGCTATGAAAATTGTACCAAGGCAGATGGCTGCCATTTCCAACAGTTTGAGTGATTGTCTACTATATTAGTTATGCTATATTATGTTATAAATGCATGTTATGAATACATTATGTTAAACATGGCACTGGGTTCGGTTATTTAATGAATACCCTGTATATGTAAAGGTAAAGTAGCACATTTACATTCTGAATACAGGTTTCTCAGAAATTGAATGATTAGATAATTTAGTTCTTAAGCAAGTTATTTGTAGTGCTGTTGATAAAACCTGAAATATAAAATAAAAAACATAATAAAATCAAATTTAAAAATCCAAATTTTTATTGACTAGGGTTTATACAAGTAACTACTAAGGTAGAAACTCCTTTGCATTTAGACGATCTCCTGTTTTTTTCATAGTATCTACCTATGAGTTCTTAGCTAGGAACTTGCTCTACAAAAATCGATAAGGAATTTGGAAATAATAAAAGGAACTGTGTACCTGCATTAAAATAACAAAACATTATTATTTAGAAGAGTTTAAATTCATATTAGTCGTAGTTATAAAAGTAACATTTAGGTAGCAAATACTTGATTCAATCATAAATCAATAATTATGTACGAGGTACAAAAATTCCCATCACTTCGTCTCTGATTTTAGAGAAAGTTTAGAAATTTTGTCCAAAATTATCGATTTTTTTTTCTACCCCAAGTTTTTTTTAAATTTTTTATGAATTTGCATAACTGAATGTCTAATGGGCTTACACACCGAAATTTAAAGTCAATCGGACAAACTTTAATGTTTAGCCTTTTATGACGTCATCGACCCTAGATTCTTCTTCAATTACTGGCCGGGTACAATCCGGTACTGGGGTTCCGGTCGATCACCCCAGTAGTACTAGTAGGATTTTCACTGATGACATTGGTTGAGGTTGGAATGCCGATGTGCTTCTTGCGGTGACCCATGGGCTGGACAGTAGAAGATACTGTGACTAGTATCCTCTTTGTCTGCACTTCATAAATGGCACTTGGGGTGATTCCGCTTGTTGATGGCGGAGTTAGAGAACTCAAGTTTTTCGACGCATACTTGATGGAGGTTAACACTGTCTTTACGGTTCAGGTTGTTTTGTCTACAGGCTTGAGATGTATGTGGCTTTTGTACCATTAGTTGTTGTTGGTGCTGTTCTTCCAACATTTGATGTGCTACCTTTTAACCAGATTCTTGCTAACATCAGGTTCGATTCCACAGACTCTCTGGTTGATGTTAGCAGCAAGGCCTGCTTCCTTATCCGCTGCTTTATTTTCTTGGATACCACAATGGGATGGGGAACCCATTATAGATAGGAAAATGTGGTATCATCTTTAAGGTTGTTAATAATGTGCCATATCTCAATGGCATCGCTGTCATTTTGACAGAGGGCATTCAGATAGAGCGTTGACGTTAGCCTGACTGTCGGTAAGCTATCTGATGTATTTAGGGTTAGGGTAAGCTTCGCATGCTTTATGAAAAGCAGTTTTGACTGCTTTCCTTTTATCAATATAACTACTACTAAATCTTCCTGCTACGACTTGGATTATAGTTGTTTGTTTGTTTGTTTTTATTGATAAAATGATCGCTCCTCTTCCAAACTCTGTGCTATTCTTGACAGATCCGTCACTTCATATGGTGATATCAGGTTCAGTTAACTTGCTAAGGTATTTGATGGTTAGTTCTTTTTGTTTGTTGATGGGGTTCTTCTTTGTAGTATAAGGAACAATATTATTGCTAAATTTAGTGTTTTCTGGTTTCGGAATCCAGGGTTGGAAACTGTTGGTTACTGGATGTTTCAAGGTTGTTATTCTCATTACTTTTCTTTCCACGATCTATTGCTGTTTTCTTGACTTTTCCTGCTGTTACTGTTAGTTGAGATGTTAAGTGGTTCTGTTTCGTCTCTTCGTTTTATCTTTTCGTAAATGCGAGCTCCGCGGTATTCTTCTCTGACTTTTATGGTCCTGGCTCGGGACCATTATCGATTTTTTTAAAGAACAAAATTTGATTTTAACGTTTCAAAATTAACAACCTAATGGCAGCTTAGAATGCCAGGGTTCGCATATCTCCCTGGGATCCTAATGGCCATGCTTAGCACCGACCTAATTAAAAAACCTTAAAAAATCAAGGTTATAATTTAGTCACATATTGAGTGGGTACTCTTCCAGAATACATACTGGCCAGCCTATATGTGTAGTGTACCAGCAGTGTCAAATGGGCTGGCTTCTACATTTTTTATATGGCTTCATATATGAAACAATAGGAATCTTAACTAAAAAAAGTTTTAAGGATAAATCTCTAAATATTAGGAAAAATAAAGAGGTCTGTGAATAATATTTTTCTTAGTAACCGTAAAAAATTTCAAACAAAATTAAGGACATTTTGTAAATCCCAGATAGGAAAAATGGCAAATTTAATTTCCTAATAAAATATGAATAGTTCATTGAAATGTCTTCATATTTGCCACATCCATTCTTCATCTAGTATGTTATAAGTGTACCAAGTTAAAAGGTCATAGATTTATACAAAGTCAGAAATTGAAGTCCATTTTTAAAAAATGAAGTTTTACAGACCTGCCCTGGTGTATAGATCAGCAATCAGAAATGTGAAACATACAATTTTCTAATACAGTACATATTTTAAGCCTTCCTAACTCACAAATTTTAGCATAATAGATTGTTTGGTTTAGAATTCAGAACCATTTAAATTAGTTTGGCAAAACATCGGTATTTTTTCCCTTAAAAAATCGATAATCAATACTTAAAAAAAAGATTTGTATCAGTGCATAATGAACCTACACACCAAATTTAAAATCAATCGGATAAATTTACAAGGTACTTGAGCACCAGATACGTAAATCTGCCAAAAGTTTAATCTTTTTTTTATTGACTGCTGCTATACCTGTCTAGTATCTTCAGGAAGAATGACATCATCAATCCACATGTTTCCAGCGGCTTGAATTGATGAAAAGCGAGGGGTCTAAAAAATAACAATGACCAACCATTGTTAATTTAATTTAATTCACAATTACAATTATAGTCACATGCCAAAATCGGCATCAAAGTAGCATTATAAATTGCTATTATTAGTAAAATAATAATTTATGCATATCCATATTATTTTGGATCACTCTGCATAAAAACAAAGACAACGATTACATTTGTTATGATTTGTTAAAACCAAATTAGCAATACCTTATTTATCTGATTAGAAATACTTTATTTTATCGGATTAGAAATATCATATTTTATCGGATTAGAAATACTTTATTTTATCGGATTAGAAATAGCTTATTTTATCGGATTAGAAATACCTTATTTTCAGCATCTTTCAGTCCAAATCGAGCTGAAGGCCATGCAAATAAAAAGTGCGGACTCATTGATTTGGCTCCCTAAAATTTAAAACATTACTGTATGTTCACCACTGAGATAGTAACATACATATATGTATATCGTTATTAAACATTGAATTTTCTAGAAAATAGTTTATTTAAATAAATCAACTTCTACTTACTGGATCTCATAAAACGTCAAGTATCCAATATTCTAATATATTTTACAAACTTTTTAATTTAAATTACATTGTTTTCTTATATAAATTTCCAATGGTTTAAATAATAATTCTATTTATTACCATTTACTTTAAATACAAAATAAAATAGATACTAACAATAACAAATCTGAGAGTCGACCTCACTAAGCCATCTAATTTATAAATAAACGATTATGTCTTCATAGAGCTTTCAATGATCATTCATTTGGGCGGTCATCATTACTTATTTACAAGTAAGTGTTTGCTAAAAGAAATCTAAAAAGTAAAATTCACCATTAAATAATAATCTGATCCTGCAGCATCACCAACTACAACGGTTAATTTGACGGAGTTCGATGTCGCTACTGACGCCATAAATTTAGATTTTGCTCGAAGGGTTTCAGCTAGTTGAAAAGACTTGTCTAAAATTCATAAAAACATATATTTAAAAATACAAATGCAGATGGTAGAGTAACATAAAGCATGATAAATGTAGAAGACTTGGATTTAACGCCACTGAATAATTTCCATACGAAATATTGTAATATTGCACAAAGTGAATATGAATAGTTTGGCGAAATACCAATGTTTCCATTTAAAACTAGATCTGTTTAAAATAGATTCATTTTAAATTATTTGCATGATTATAAAAACTAAACTAAAATTAACTTTTATAATAGGAACTAGTAGTAAAAATAAAAAATGACAATCTACGTAATTTTGATTACGTTTCGAACCTTTATGAATTTTAATTCTAAGATTTCAATAAGAATTTTTAAAATGTAGAACACAAAGAAGAAGAATTAAAATTATCTGGAAATTTTATTTTAGTATGGACATAAGACAATGGTGTAAAAATAAATAGAAATAAACTACCTTCGCTGCTAGTAGACGATAATTGAGACGATTCTGTATCAACAGTATGCGTCAAAAATAGCAAAGGAAGACCTCGAACGTCGGCTAATTGTACAAAATGGGCACCTTTCATGGCATCAGCACAGTCCAAACTACCAATACTCATTAAAACTGCCACCATTTGGCTAGAATTTGAAACACACAATATTTACTTTTTACTAACCCTTCACAGATAAAACACATACGCGCCTTAATAGGAGATGTACAACCCAATAGGAAATCATACTTCCCGTGGAAAAGTTGATTGAAATTAAGAAAGATTAATAAACATTAAAATAACGATCACACAATAAGTACCAAACTAGTCAAAATCAGGCTCTAAAATGCTAATCAGACATACAATCCTGGTCAAATTTGAGATTTTGAAATATCAAATAAGAAATTTCAATAAACTATTCATATATTTAGAAAATTAAATTTTACCCCTTCCTTATCTAAAAATATATGATTTACATAAAATTAAGTCAATTTTTGACACACAAAAAATCATAATTTTGGGGGGTCAATGTTTTTACAAATTTCTATATAGGACAGTGTTATGCATCTTTCTAGAATCAAAAATATCTATCTGTTAAAACGTTTTAATCGAAAAAGCATATAACCACTCTGGAAAAAATAAATATGTATATGTATGCCGAATGATGAGGAGTTCGTAACTTAATTTCGTAACCTACATGGTATAAAGAAATAATTCATGCAAAAATTGGGATCCATGACTAGTTTTACTATTTCAGTTTAAAGTGACCTAATGTTTTGAGTTACCCCCACCCCCTTCATTATTTATTAGTCAAAGTATTAATAAATTGAGTTAAATAAATTATTTAAATTTCTAAATTTTATTACAATCTATTAAATGCAGGACTCAAAGAAAACTTCAATCTCTTAATACCTAATGATAAAAGAAGATTGGAAAAAAGTTTTTAAAGGAATGATCAAACAGCGAATAAGTACGGAAACAAGGTTTTGTATAAACCAATTTAGTTTTTAGAAATAAACTATAAACATGTAAACTAATGCATACCAAAAATGAAGGTAACAAAGTAATTAAGATGCAGATGTTCCCAGTAAAGTTTTGTATTTCCTATCAGATTTTACCACTTTAATTATCGAATACAATTTCATTTCACTTTGTTCAACTTCGGCTACAGAGCCTGACGAAATTATTTTTTATGTATGCATTGATTTACCTGTTTACAGTTTACTTTTACAATAAAAAAACACATTAATTTAGTCCATAGATAACAAACTATCATTAAAATCAACTAAATACTAAAATATGTATATGTTAAAAATAGCTTGTTGCTATGCAATTTTGGAGACCTAGTAACCGTACATAAAATATGATAACAAATTCTTACTCCTCACCCCAAAGTTAGTCTGTGTACCAAATTTCATTAAAATTAGTAATGTTTAAACCAAGAATTTGAATAAATGTTATAAAAATGCTGTTAAAGAGGGACCTACTTTGACAACAACAAATCAATATATGCGAAGATGTATGTATATGTGTTTAAATGTTCAAGAGCGTCATCTAGAGGTACAAAAAACACATTAACCCGTAACATCGGTACCAAGTTAAGTATGGCAATCTGGTAGCCATAAAAATATTAAAAAATTATTCTAAAAATATTTTTATAAGAAAAAAACTTCTGATATTGCTTATTCTGTCAGTAAAACATAAAAAGGAATAACTCTGCAGATACTTAACAGGGGCACCGGAGCACTTTCATATTTATGTACGATTTGAATTTGATATTTTGAAAAAAGCAGAAGCATTTAATGGATGCTGATTACTTCTCTAGGAATTGCTCTCCCCAGAACCCTTTGCGGGTGTGTGTGGATCCTCTTCCAGAAAATTAGGAAATATAAAGTGTCAAATACACTCATCTGAGCATATATTGAAGTATTTTAGAAGGATATTCTCGTATTTGTAACATTTCTTCCTAGTCACCAAAAAGGTCTCTCTCTTACAATAAGATGACTTTTACATAATGTTGTACTAATGCCTAAGCCCCAAACCTCTTTAAAAAATTGGTACAGTAGTTTTCAAAATATAAGCTTCCAAAATTGATTTTCTCAGCCTAAAAAATACCCCAATTCATACATAATAGCCCATTCCAAGCTATTGATTATGAATTTGAGGTGTCTATTAGGCTACATATTATATACATCCAAACATTGAATGTATAACAAAATATCAAAATTTACCCATCTATTCTAGCAAATCCTGTTATCAACGATGTACCAAATGGCCTTTTGAATTCGAGAAATTTACTGCCATCAAAAATCCGACCCATTATCTAAAAATATAATTGTACATAGAAATACAATCGCTTAGTGATATTTAAAAACTCCAGGCATGGTCACAGGGGCTAGGATTTCATACATCCAGTAGATCGATTGGGCTGAAATTTGGTACACAGGAGGTACCTTGAAAAGATTCTAAAGTTTTTTTTAAAATCACGTCCAAATATTAAAGTTTATCCGATTGACTTCAGCTTTCGTGTAATACAAATCCAAAACATAGTTTGAAAAATATTGATAATCGATTTTTTTTTGCCTAAATTCTTTTTGGCACAACTCAGTGGACCTCGATTTTTACTTGACACACTAATGTGCATCAGATAATAAGTATACACACCAAATTTGAAGTTATCCTACTGAAATATTTTCAATTTATGAGTAAATCAAACATCCAATTTTTTCTATCTAAAGATATAAGATTTTTAGAAATGACCAGATTTGGGCATAAAAATGTTCATATCATTTTTGTATGATTTTTTTCTGAAATTTTTCACTGACATTTAAGACGTTTCTCCAAAGCTTAAATAAATCAATTCATAAAACATTTTCTATAGCAATTTTTTTAAATAAATGTCGACCTAAGATAGCATCCTATGGACAAAAATCAATATTTTTAAAACCTGGAATATATACTTATGGTACAATGAAGTTTTTATAGTATATCCACCAAATCAATTTTATCAATATTTGACTTCAGAATCGTTTTATTTTGTAAAAAGTACAATTTGTCCCAACTCCGAGGGCCGTCGGTGAGATTGAGGGTGAGAGGTCAACATTTTTACATTAAAAAATCCGCAAGATAATTTAGTACACTAGTACCAAATATCATTCCAATCGATTAAAGAGTTTTCGAGCAGTTTCCAATTTCGTTTTCATACTAATTAGTTGCATAAAAACTCTATCTCTATTATAGGGTAGGAACTGATCTTTTAGTGCTCATAGCTCTTGACAATCTATACACAGGAAAGTGTTAAAAGAGTATTGTAGCAGAAGAAAATCAGATTGCTAAATTCTGAAACAAATAAAAGGAAATCAATCTTCAATCTCTTTGTAATTCTGTAAATAATTAAAATTTTAAAATTTTGCAGAAGTCAGTTTTTTTTTGCATCACCTTATAAACCAACCTGATATGCACGTTGGCGCATCATATCCGGAGAAACGGTTAAGGTCTCATCCATCTGATTTGGAGCAAGACCTCTTAGGTGATGTTGAGGAAATATACAGTCCGCGGGAGTAGTACGGTTTACCGACCAGTTATATTGTTCTGGAAGAGTGGAAACAATCTCCCGTAATGAAGAGAAACCATCTAATTCATTAGGAAAGAAATGGTCAGAACAGCCACTAATACTGAAATAAAGCAAATTATGAACATAAATATAGGATCGACATTTGGGACATCAACTAGCTTTTAGAAGGTCATATTGCAAAAACTAAATCGATTTGGATAAACCGGTGTTGCATCAAAAGTGCGGACTTAGCCTGTGGTAAAGGAAGAAAATTTACTGGTCTGAAATAAATTTAGAGAAACGTAATTTAAGGAGAAAAATAAACAAGAAGAAAGTAATTAAAGAGCCATGTTAAATCATAAAAAAGCGACTAGTTTTGTCAAATCAATTTACATCGTAAGACTTAAATTTGGTACGTTTACATTAGTTATGTGAAATTAAAAAGGTCTTATTCAATGTTTTTTGCACAGAGCTTTAAAGTACGAGTATGTTCTAGTTGGCACTCATTCAATCTTGAAGTCAATTATCTATCTAAAACTTTTCAAATTAATTCCTATCCTAAATATTTTATTAACAAAACTATTTCAAAATTGTTGTCTCAAAAAGTTCTCTAGACATTCCAAATTCCAATCCTAATAATGATACCCTTCTTCTTTTTTCACTCTTCCATTCTTTGGTTTCACATGGCTTTTTTTTACAGTGCAGTGATAGAAATAAATTTAAGAAGCCATTTATATAAAACAAGTTAATCCCTCATTGAATAGATCTTTGATGCACTGTGGAACTAGTTATTGTTTGAAGGTGTTTTACTAACTTTCTGTTACTCTATTTTGTCTAATTTATTAATTTTTATTGGGTAATATTGTTTTAATTTCATTTCACATAACCAATGTAAACGTACCAAATTTAAGTCTGACGATGTAAATTGAATTTATGAAACTAGTGGCTTTTTATGATAACAACCTTCTTCCTGCATGGCTCCATAACAACATTTTTCCTGTTTATTTTCTCCTGAAATTACGTTTTTCTAAAAGTACTAATTTGTTATGTAAAGTTCAACTTTTACACAAAGGGCCTTTCAAATAAAATAATTTCTTGTGTACATAATGCTAAAAAGTGCTTGTAGGCAAATTTAGCCTTCCTCCAACAAACAGAATCCATCTTACAAAGGGTCCGGTCAAAGACACGACCAACTTCAATCCAAAATGAGTGGACTTACTTTGAAACAGAGAGCTAGAGAATAGTTCACAATGGATGTCCATTGTTTTTTCGAAGTACTGATCCTAATGTGGTTGTAGATGTCCTGTAGATAATGCACATCTTCCCTGGCGGTACGGATTGTGTCATTTGTAAGGGGTCTGTAACAGAAAATGAGGAACATGGGTCTGTAACAAAATATGCCTGGCTGATGAGGCCCAACAAGGCCCAAACAGCAGTCCTGGACTATCTCTTGCGAGTAGTATGAATAAGTAGTATATTTTTATCAAAGTATTCCAGTTTTTTTATATTACACTTCCATAAAACCGTACATTTGAGCTTAGAAATCTTGCCAGGAGCCACACAAACGGAAGTAGGAGATTATTTTGCATGTCAATGAATGCCGGCACCCTTCTTGTTACGCCGTACTAAACCATCTGTCCAGATTTGGAAATCTCTGGTTCCATTTAGCCTTATTTCCGGCCGAAACGATTGGGAAGAGAAGGAAGAGAAATGTCATCATTTAATCGATCGGTGTACATATTTGAGGGGAAATTACCTTTTTGTCCAGTCCAGAATATGACGTTGATTGCACAATGCGATAGAGAAGAAATGATGGGCAACATAGTTCAGTGAACAATCCGCTAATTGCAATACTTGTGCACCTTTTTCCGTGTCAAATACACTTGAAACAGAAAGCTGGTGACACAGATACAATCTTCTTAGAATGTCTTTTCCACCGTGAATTACCTTCAAATAGAGGTAGACACCGATTAAATCCTAACAAATAGGTGCATTTGTCTGTTAAATTAGTAAAACATTGTTACAAAGATTGTACAAATATAGTTTTAGAAATCGCTAACAAGGAAGTGAACAAAAGTTGAGGAAATAGTTTATAAAATAGCCACGAAATTAGTCAACAACTGTACTTTAACAAGGTTGTCCTGGGCTATCACTTGCAAGTAGTGTGAATAAGTAGTATATTTTTATCAAAGTATTCCTGTTTTTCATTATTGCTCTTAAACACATTAATAGTCCAGGACCTGCTTTGACAGCGTGAGTGCCTTTTAATAAAAAAACGGGCTTCCAAGTACTTTTTTGTCAATAGCTTTTTCTTTTTCTCTTCTTATGCAAAATTGGCAAATTTTCTTCTCTTTTATGCTTTGATATGAAATATACGAACATTTTATTTTGCTCAGGCTGTGATTATGCCTGGCTGATGAGGCCCAACAAG